>JAMCCL010000031.1:0-181081 GCA_024516035.1 Bactericera cockerelli
CTTAAGAGACCGGCATTTTTTCTCTTCTATCCAAGTTTTTCTAATAAAGAAGTTATTTTAAGTTATATGTACATAGGAAAATTTGACCTAGAAATCGTTCACTTATATCCAGGTTCGACTGTAGGTATTAAAAATAATTGCGTTGTTGTTGTTGTAACCAGGATGGCCTGGATTTGGGGATTATGAGAGTGAGAGTAGGTACATACATACATTGGTATTGGTATAAGCTGGGCTGTCGGCTACGAAAGCTATTTGTCACTGCGACCTTAAATACCTAGATCTTTTGTGACATGCCCCTGTAACTCTAAAGGTGATCATAGCTATAAATGTAGCTTAAGATTCTTTTAGGACTGATTTCGGTAACTTCTTTAGGTGTTAGAATCAGCCTTGAGAAGTGTTTCAGTCGAGCGTGAGAGTCTGCTGTTTCACATTCACAGAGAATCTGTTTGGCTGTCTCGGATTTCTATGAAACCCCTTCATTGCTATAAAACTCCTTACATGTTATTGTATATACTATTCCACTGTTCATAACATATGCATTCATGTACTAGGAACTTCTCACTTTTATATTGTATTACCATTTCATCTGTATTGCTGGTCTCCTTCGTTTAATCAAGATCTACACCGTGGACCTTCACTGGTTACAATATCGCCCGCTTTCTCACGGAGCACTGTGAGAGGGTGAAGTCTATATTGTAGCCAATACCCTTCGCTTAGCACGTCGTGGTGAAGGTCATCCATTTTTAACTCCATATCCACCTTCTCCGAGGCGGGACGGATGATGATATTGGCCATGTGTAGGTCGCGGTGATCAAACCATCAAACTTCAGTTCCACCTCCGCCTCGGCGAGGGAAAATATGACCTGCGAGGAGGGGACCGGCAGTTGATTCGTTGGTTATCATACTTCTTACTTTTCTTGTACTATAATAATTAAAGTATAGTATTCGTCGAAAATTTGACCTACCCAGGTTTTCACATTTCTGAACGAATCATACCAAAAAAAGCCTCAGGATACCAAAAAATTGTTTTCGGCCATTGGTCCATCTGTCTGTGTGTGAACACAATATCTCGAGAACCGTAAGAGCTAGAGACTTGAAATTTTTATACACAGCCGAACCACGAAAATTTTGGTTGAAATCGGCCAAATGGCTGCAAAAATCGGCCGCTAGTGCCGCATCTTTGAAATTGGTTAAAGATACAAGAAAAGTTAGTACTACATTTTCTTTTTTACAAATAAAAAAATAATAGGGTTTTACTCAGATTATTTTTTTTTGTTTGTTGATATTTTTAACTTTATGAAACCCTGCTCCAATTTTACGGTATTTGCGAGGGTCCCAATTAGACCAACTATTTTATTATTTATCGTAGATGGGTGTTATGACATATCAAATCCAATGATTTTGAGGTGCTGATTACGTATTAGACATTTTTTTTTTTTAAGTGGGGTTTAACGTCGGTTTCAACTGCCATGGTCATATCACGACGGGGTTTTACCCTCCATTCGCAGGAAACTCACAAACCTGCTACTCACATTGACCTCACCCAGCCTGAGTGGGGCCGGGAAAAGCCAGCGTCACGAGAATTAGAATTTGAATGGTCACCCATCCAAGTCTTAACCTCGCTGGATGTCGCTTAACTTCGGTGTTCTGAAGGGAACCGGTGTATTCAACATGCCATCGACGCTGGCTGCGTATTAGACATTGATTTTTAGTTCATTGCTACCCCAAAACAGGCTAGTGAATACTAGCTACAGTAACTCGCAATTTTTCATAATTGCTACAGAGTTAATTGTTACTGTTGAGTCACCAGTGGCGGTGATAAGAAAAGTCGTGTGGTGTCACATCAGATTTTTTTTTAAATTGGGCTTAACATTTAGCACTCAAAGCTTCCAGACCGTCGAACAGTCAACCAGCGCAATGTCATCACTGCGATGACACTGATGACACAAAAAAATACCTACTGGCTATACTCACGATTACCACTCCCCTTAAACAAAAAACAGTCTCGGAACCATCTCCGAGATCTAGGAACGAGATTGTATCGTCCTGTCTCGGATCCCAAAAAATGATATCGGAGACACCTAGGAGACCATTCGGAGACTGCTCCGGGACAGTCTACGTCCGCACCGTAGCGTCGATTGCTGGTGCTCGAGATTGCTCCAAGATCGGTCTCGGGAACTGTCTCCGAGATCATTCTCGGGGACCGTCTCCGAGCCTTCTCGGAACCGTCTCCGAGAACATTCTCGGGGACTGTCTCCGAGCCTTCTCGGAACCGTCTCCGAGAACATTCTCGGGGACTGTCTCTTCTAGACCACAGACCGTTTTAAATACCCTGGGAATTTTAGCTGTAAAACCACCTAAAAATAATACGACACATTTTTATAATAGAACATTTTTTTTATTGTGAAATTTAAAATAAAATAATTAAGAACAAAAAAAAAAAAAAAAGAAGAATACACCTTAAAGAATGAAAAATCCCAATAAGAGACTAGAAACAATTGGAATAAAGAGATTGCCATAGGCAATAACCAATAACCCCGCCCTTTAGTTAGGACATATGTATAGGACATTGGATACGAATTCAATTTTTAATATTAATTTTTCGAGTTTAAGTCAGTTCTAACTCAGTTAGGGTCTATTTCTGACCCCTAGTTGATAGAGATAATCCATGCTTATTTGACCCAAGGAATCTAAGGTATCAATATAATTATGCAATCAATTTAGAAACATTAGAAAAAAAATTGACATGAAAATAAAAGTATCACATAAGTTTACATCTTAAAAGTATCTCTATCTTTAGTCACAGCAGACTACCCAGACGGCACAGAAAGTGTTTAAAAAGATTTTAAAAACACTTATTTTGACGAGATTCAAACATTTTATAAAGCTTATTTTGACAAGGCTTAACATTTTAGAAACACTTTTATAAGCTTACTATTTCCTCCCCCTGAGCATTTTATTAAGCTTATTTTTACAAGGTTTTGGAAATTGAATACCTACTTAATAATTAAGGGGCTCCATATTGAATTTCATACCGCCGCCATTGCCCGGAAAATTTTGAAAATTGTGATTTCACAGGAAATTTTTAAAATTAATTTGGATTTGATGAAAAATATACTATTTCAAGGCAATTTGGTTCTACAATGATGAAAAGCTGTTGATGAAATGCTAACATTAATAAATAAGAAGACAATTTGTGTTTTTCAGTTTTATATTTTTCCATTTTCATGGTAAAAGAATTAAAAGCAAAAATATGTAACAAACAAAAACATGAAACAAACAGAATATAATACATAGAATCAGCAGATAAATTAAGCCAAGTGGACTTAATTAATCTAAATCTATTATACATATAGGTAATTAGAGAGAGATATGCTGAAATGCCATCTTCCTGCCCAGCAGCAGGCTGCCCGAAGACAAAGAATACCAGAACAGAAGTTGAGATTATTAAAGATGAAATTAGGAAATAGAACCCAGAGAGAATTTTGACTATAATATGGCATTCATAAAAAAAGAACAGTCTTCCAGATTTTTTTTTTTGTTTGATTAAAGTGGGTTTAACCTCAATTGCATAGTCATATCATGACCGAGGTTTTACCCTCATTTGCAGGAAACTCACAAACCTGTTACCCACATTAAGCTCACCGAGCCTGGGTTGGGCCATTTTATTCTGAATTTACTGGGAATAGTACCAGGTAGCCACATTAACCTCACCCAGCCTGATAAAGGCTGTGTATACACTACACATGTCAGCCTCATATTTTCTAAAGAAGGAGAATTATCTATTTCACAACAACAAAAATTAACCAAAATCTTTAGATTACGAGGAGTAGTCAAATCCTGAATAATGAACACATTATAGTAAAAAATGTACTTATTACAAGTAAAAAAACTGTCTAAATTTGCAACACTTAATACTTCTTCTAAACTTACAATATTTTTTTTTATGTTATAGCTGGTTCATGAAAAACCCCTGTCCTGATTTGAGATAGTGAGGATGGGAATTTCATTCTGAATTTAATGGGAACAGTACCAGATACCCACATTCACCTCACTCAGCCTGAGTAGGGCTAGATATACCAGCCTCACATTTTTGGAGAACAGATTTATTTATTTAAAATAAAAATGGGGTTGTATACTGAATTTACTGGGAATAGTCCCAGCTACCCACATTAACCTCACTTAGCCTGATAAGGGCTAGAAATGCCTCATTTTTAAAGGGAACAGAATTGCTGTTTGAAAGAAAAAAAAAAACTGTGAATTGAACACAGGATCTATTGATTATGGAACAGTATAGTCAAATCTTCAATAATGTGAACCAATTAAAAAGCCTTTAGCTAGTCAGTTCTCTGTTCATAGTTGTCTAGCAAAACACTGGTCTTTTCCCTGTTTAAAATCCCCCAGTCAGACACCTGTTAAGAGTGTGATTCTGATTAAGTGGAATATCTGGAACAGGTTAATCTCCAGCATTTCCACATACATATCCTGGTTTGACTATAAAAAAATGTAAAATGTAAGATATTGTTTAGATATTGCTTACCCCACTAATTGGAGTGTAAAACTCACTTATGATTAATGCATGGAAATTGGTACACTTTAGAACAGTAAACTTTTTAAAGTAGAGAAAAATTTCTTTTTAGTTACACCCTAAAACTATGATGTAGGAACTTTAGAAGAGTCAACTTGTTGGACTTTTATCAGAAATTGTTAGATATAATTATTTTGTGTAAATCATCAATTTGTAGTCACTTTCACTTATCCCATGTCAGGTTCAATATGTTTGAGGAGGGAGGCAGCTTCAATAGGTTTCTTCAGGTTGAAGCTATGTTGGATTGGATGCACAATACATGTAAACAGGTGGAAAATATCATGTGGATTTCCTCCATAGATCATAATTATTTTAGTAGTAGTATCTATTGATTGCAATCAATAGATACTAACACAAGGGTATGTCTGTGAAAACCAAACACTTTTGCAAAAGAAGAAACTATAAAAAGATTACACATTACACCTATTATGATATGATAAAACAACTTACGACTTTTAAAAAGATTACAACATTTACCTACAGGAGATTTTTTTTTAATTTATGTTTAACGTCGCATAAAACAAAGAACTTTAAAAATTAAAAACAAAATGCGTGCACGCTCTTAAGATATGGAGCCAGGCGCATTGCGGTGTTGCCACAGGGTATTGGATCTCGTTCGGAGACCGTTCCGAGACCATGTACTCGGGACGTTAGCTTGGAGTTAGCTTGGATCTTGTCCCGAGTTAGCTCGGGCATAGATCCGGGATAGGTTCCGAGTAAGTTGGTTAAACATTCTCCGGGAGAGTTTCTATCCATTCCCGCAGTACTCCCAGAGAAAGATGTTTCCGAGCACGCTTTTTTTACTCTCTCGTAGTACTCCCAGAGAAAGATGTTTCCGAGCACGCTGTTTTTACTCTCTCGTATCAATCTCCGAGACTACTATATCGGAGTTAGTAGATCAGAGACACCTTTTTGTTTCTGGTCAATGTATGTAGGGTACTAGGGTGGCCCTTATTTTCGAAGGTCGGAAATCGAAGGTGCTCCCCCCCCAAAGTGGTTACAATTCATGAGAAAAAAATTGCTAAAAAGTTTCAGCTCGATCAGAAAACGTTAACACGTGCCGCCAGGAGCTTAAAGTTTAGATGTCCTAATTGAAGGGACAATATACGTTTTCCCGCACTTTTTGTTGATTTTCTCTGTAATAGATCAACTTAAAATAAATTTTCAAAAAGTGATAGAATTCTAACAAAATTATCTAACACATTTAATCCTATCAAATTAACTGTCAAACAAACAGTTTCTGGGAAAATCAATAACAAAGTCAGATTTTTGCTCTACCGCTCTGTATCTCGCTAGCAAAACTATAAAATGCGTCTGGATGATGAAAAAAAATACAAGATTATTAAAGAAAGCAAGTAAGTTCAATTATTTTATACAAACAAAATACAGTTCTTTTATATTTTTAATCTCTATATATAAATGAGAAATATGGACGGACTTTGTGTGCAGGAATTGTTTAGGCGAAACGGTAAGAGATAGCAAAAAATTGATAAGAGATGACCCCAAGGAATTGCCGAAAAACACCAGGAAAACTATCAAAAGTCCAAAATTCCAAACCGTCATAACGACCTTCCTCGAGTATTGCCTTGAGGAAGGGTCCGATTTTAAGACAGTCTTTGCCCTGGAACTTGAAATCTATCGCGAGGACCTATATTTTTTATTATTTAATAACACATTAGACAAAATTACCTTTCATTTAATTCATTTTAGGCCACATACTGACGTACCGTTCTCGAGATATAAGCTAGAATGTTCAAAATTTCGAGCTTTTTTTAAGGCTTTTCACGTTTTTTTAACAGATTCCAGCGCGGAACTTAGAATTTATCGCGAGAACATGTATTTTTTTATTATTTAATAACACATTAGACAAAATTAGCTTTCATTTAATTCATTTTAGGCCACATTCTGACGTACCGTTTTCGAGATATAAGCCAGAATGTTAGCAATTTCGACCTTTTTTTCAGACTTTTCACGTTGTTTAACAAATTCCAGTGCGGAACCTAAAATTTATCGCAAGGACCAGGCGCGGCCGGTGGGAAAATGTTTTGGGGGTGCTGCCACATAAACCAGACTAAAATGGGATTTATACATCGGCTCTTTCAGTTTATAAAGAGTTTGAGTATGTTTACCATGCCAATCATAATAATTATTATTCTAGAAATGTGTGATAATTTCTTTTGTGTACGAGCTAGAAAATCCTCTCTTTTTCTTTTCTGTCTGGGGGAGCTGCAGTTCCGCAGCTCCTTAGCACCGGCCGTCCCTGGCAAGGACCTATATTTTTTTTCTGTAAAACTGTCTCAGAACATTACATGCTTTTATTTGAGCCCTTTGTTGCCATATTCTGACAAATCGTTCTCGAAATATAGGCCAGTTTGCTACATTATCAATATCCGCTATGATAGATTTGGCTCGGGATTGTGAAATTTACAGCTATGATGGTTGTGTGTGTGTGTGTGTGTGTGTGTGTGTGTGATGTGTGTGTGCGTGCGTGTGTGTGGATGTGTGTGTGTGTGTGTCTGGATACATTTATTTTTTATTTATTTTTTCACTACATTACTATTTGTAATTTATGTTTTTCTAGTTATAATATTTATAAAATCCTGTAAAATATAAATTAAATAAAGAGGTGCTATATTAACTGTTAGCATAATGGGACTCCCTGTCTCGACTTGCTACCTTTGGCGTATATCACAAAAAATACGCCAACTCCGTTTCGCGAGAGCAAAACTCTACTGGCGCTATCTTGAAGAATCCTTTGGAACTAACATTTTTCGAAAAACACTGTGTTTTTTTGTAAGTGAAGAACCCATCATCACAGAAAATCTGTTTGGCTGTCTCGGATTTCTATGAAACCCCTTCATTGCTATAAAACTCCTTACATGTTATTGTATATACTATTCCACTGTTCATAACATATGCATTCATGTACTAGGAACTTCTCACTTTTATATTGTATTACCATTTCATCTGTATTACTGGTCTCCTTCGTTATCTCTAAAGAATCAACAATCAACATCGATCAACGAATCATACAACCAATCATTGAATCATACAAAAAAATATACTGAAACATTATACCATACGTCAATAATTTTGATAAGATCTCCTAGTTTACCTGAGTCAAGGGAATCTACAACTTTCACCGATTCACGGCGGATCTGATTCACACCCACGGACCTTCCTGCTGCCCTCACATCCACTTGGAGACGCCGCTCTGGGATAGTCACCGCCGCGGAGGAGGACAAGCACACACCACTGACTGAGGCGTCCCAACCAGCCCCGGCAGCTCTCCAACCAGTCCCGCCGCCTCAAGCCAGCTCTAACCTGGGGCGGGACCAGGCGCGAGAGGTGTTTCCACATCCGTCAGCCATCCGACAGCGGTCCCCAAAGTGTAAGCCGTTCTCTCCTCAGCGACAGAAGATTCGGGGTGAATCCCTGTCACCCGGCGACCCGGCAGCGGTTCTCAACACGATCTGCCACTGCGGGAGGCACCAAGACCCAGGACCCCTCATCCACCAATTTGGAGAGACCGTTCACACCACCCATCCTTCATAACATCAAGGAGACTCTAATAACGCCCAACTCAGCCGGACGTGGGATCCTGCAGCCCCAAAAATACCAAATTCATTGACAAATATTTTTCAAAAAGTATTAGGACAACAGTATTAGTAGAAGAGACAGTGATATTAGAGACTAGATTCCACATTGCATAACTAAACTTACGAGGCGTTCATAAAATTCTTTCATTAGCTAGTCATTTCTTTTGATATCATTCACTGTCTTTCATGTTTTCGCATTAATCGTCTAAGTGTATTTCGCTAAATTGTTGATTTATTTTACCCCTCTAGTTTTTTATTTTACTTATCTTATTCCATTATTTATTTTTAGTACCTATTGACAAAATCCACCTTGGATACTGACTAATCACTTTAAAAGTGACACATCCTATTTATTATTATTTGTTGACACAATCCGAAAGGATACCTGGTTATCTATTTATATAGATAAAAAGTAACTCAAAATGAACGAAAAAGACAACTACTACACCTCCCTACACTGACAGAAGAACAACAAGATCCTATTCTAAAGCCAGCGGCACAAAACTACTATTTGACGAGGAGGAACTCGATAAAAATTCTAAAATGAAAACTCAGTACAACGTTCTAGTCAAAAATAAGTTTGACAGCTTGACTGACCAGGGGAAAGATACCGACGAAAGCACAAACATTGACCTGACAAAAGACCCCAACAGCTCTACATCGACCATGACTAGTGACCCTGACGACCAACACAACGCCACTCTACTACCTGTAACAAAACTAAAACCAATAATTATTAAACACTATGGCGAAGACTTGAAGAAAGTTGGCGAAAGGGCACAAGCTGTGTGCAAAAAGAGAGTCCTCCTCAAATACCTGGGAGACAGATACAGCTGCAAAACAGAAAACCTCGACGACTTCCACTCACTGAAAGACTTCCTCACCAAAAACAATATTCCACACTACACTTACACACTAGGACACGAAAAAAACACGACAGCCGTACTGAAAGGACTTCCACCGACCTACTCAACACAAGAAATACTGAACGAACTACAGACCTTAGACAACAAAATGACTACCTGTACTCTAATGACTACAAAAAACCCAAATATCCCGTATACCTAGTTAAATTCAACAGTGGGACAAAATTCACGGACATACTAAAAATTAGCAACATCTTTCACATCAGAGTCTACTGGGAGAAATATCAATCCCGAAACAAATGCACACAATGCTACAATTGCCAGCAATACGGCCACGGGGCTAGGAATTGTTTCCTAACTCCCAAGTGTTTAAAATGCGGCGAAAATCATCAAACCCGTGATTGTTTAAAACCACCAGAAGATACTCCTCACTGTGCAAATTGTTCTGGGGAACATCTTTCAAACAGTAAATCCTGCAAAGCTTACCAAACATACCACAACAAGATCAACAAGAACAAAGGAGAAAGGGCTGAACAACGAAAAACCGAAGAACTAGAACAACAACTCACATATAACGAATACAACTACCCACAACTACAACATAGAGCTAGACACAGAAATACATACAACAACCGAACAGAAACAGCACAAGATACACAGCCAAACAACTACGACGAAAACCTTAACGACTTTAAAACACTACAACAAGTAATGACCGAAATAAACCAACTCTACAACATTAAAAAGTTTCTAAACAAAGCGCAAACAGTACTAGCTAAACTAAAACAAGCAACTAAACCACAGGATAAAGTAGCAGCCATGTTTGAACTTATGGCTGATGATTAAAACAATACAAAGACCTAACATAAAAATCATTACGTGGAATTCAAGATCACTCACCAACAAACTCGACGAACTACAGAACTTTTTACTTACTCACAACATAGATATTGCTTGCATACAGGAAACTCGTCTTAAGAAAAACCACAAATCTTACATCCAAGGCTACAAATGCATACGAAAAGACAAACCAACATACGTAACCCAATCAACCAACCATACACAGACAACAAAAAGTGGACTATGCACATACATCAGAACACAATTCAAATACACTAGACTACCAGACAATAACAACGAGACCTCGATGGAAAGCTTAGGTGTATTGATAGAATGCCAAAACTACAAACTCAAAGTATACAATATACATCAAAAACCAAACAAAAAAATACTATACCCTGAACTAAACCACTTACTAAACGACCACAACACACTGACCATCGTAGCTGGGGATTTTAACAGCAAACATACGACTTGGAATGGAAACATTGAAAATCCAAATGGCAGAAAACTTATGAGACATTCTAACCAACACGGCTACACACTTATAACACCAACCATTCCAACACACATACCAGACAACAACCTCCAACGGCCATCCATAATCGACTTTTTTGCTGTGAAAAACACAACCATACCGCTACAAGCCACAACCATACCCGACCTCAGCTCCGACCACAATCCAGTACTACTTAACCTAGACAAAACTATACAATTAACTGAAAGACTACACCTCAACTACTCTAAAGCTAACTGGGAAAGACTAAGGGAAAACTTAGAAGAATATAGACCTATACACATAACGATACCACTAACAACTGACCAAATCGAAACGGAAATAAAAACTCTTACGAACGCCATTAGAAACGAAATAAATACCTGTATACCCAAGTGTACTATTAAAACCGGGACTTACGAAATAGACACAAATACTAAAGAACTTATAAAAACCAGAAATAGAGCTAGAAAACTTTGGCAGACTACACGAAACCCCAACTTACGAACACTACAAAACAAGCTCTCACGACGAATACAATACCGAATTAATAAACTGAAAGACAACTACATTGATAACGAAATAAAAAAACTCGACACTAAAGACAATACTCTCTGGAAAAACTTAAACAAATTTGAAAAAAAGAGCATACATATACAAAAACTAAAAGTACAAGACAAAGAAATCACTGATGATGCAGATATAGCAGAAACTCTGGCCACAAACTTTGAAAACACTTACAGAGGCAACGACGACTTAGGAGACGACGAACTGGAAGAACAAGTGACTGACAGACTAACAAGACTAAGACTTGAGACACCACCTGAAAACGAAGAAATTGAATACACTAACAAAGACGAACTAAAATTACTAATAAAGACATTAAAAAACAAAAAAGCACCAGGAGAGGAAGGAATACAAGGACTAGTAATCAAACAACTACCAGACAACATAATAGAAATACTTGTAGACATCTATAATTCATCACTTCTTCACTCTTACTTCCCCAACACCTGGAAAAATGCCAAAATTATACCAGTCCACAAACCCAACAAAGACTCAACAGAACCAAACAGCTACCGACCTATAAGCCTTCTACCAACACTAAGTAAACTGTTCGAAAAAATAATACTAAAACGAATAGAAGCCACTAACATCAAACTGACGCAAGACGAACAGTGCGGATTTAAAAAACACCACTCGACCGTACACCAACTATGTAGAATTACACAGGACGTAGCACAAGGACTGACACAAAAAAGAAGACTATGATGATACTATTAGACATTGAAAAGGCATTTGATAAAATATGGAAAGACGGACTGACATACAAATTACTTAACCTTGGACTACCTATACGACTAACAAAACTTATACATCACTACATGCAACATAGGACTTTTCAGGTAAGCTACAAGAGCTGCTTATCAAACAAGCATGACGCCATAGCAGGGGTAATCCAAGGCAGCCTGCTTGGACCTCTGCTATTCAACATCTACATCTCCGACATGCCACCCACAAAATACCTGAAAAGAACCCTATTTGCAGACGATACAGCATACTACAGGACAGGCAACCTCTCTAAAAAAGAGGTAAAACTTATACAAACGGACATAGACACAATGACGGACTATTACAAAAAGTGGAAGATTAAAATTAATACTAACAAAACTGAGGGCATAATATTTCACTACGGCTCTGACAAACGATTACAAAAACCAAAATACAATAACACGGACATTGAGTGGAAGACACAGGTCAAATATTTAGGGACTATACTGGACAAAAGACTGACATGGCTGCAAAACACAAAATACATGGAGAACAAAGCAAACATAGGACTAAAAAAACTATACAGACTAATCAACCCAAAATCCAAACTAAACACTAACCTGAAAGTACTGCTCTACAAAACAATTATCCGACCAACTATTACATACGCAGCACCAGCATGGAAACAAGCAGCCAACACACACCACAAAAATCTACAAATAGTACAAAACCGCACACTACGAACAATACTGGACAGAAAATACCACAAAATAGATGACTTACACAAAGAGGCCAAACTTGAAAAACTGAAAGAATTTACAGACAGACTTATACTAAACTTCACAGACAAGACCAAGACTAGCAAAAACACATACATACAAACATTAGGACAGTACAACCCCATTAAACTAGGACGAAACAGAAACCAATACAAGAAGTTACTAATGTTACCAGGAAAAAATCCTTATGTGCTAAAAAATTAGCAACCTACCAAACAAGTAGCAGCTAGAACATAAATAAACAAATGAAAATATATAAAGACTCATCAAAAGTAAACATGATATATAATACTTACCTGACAAGTAATTTGTAAAAACTCAGGGCCCAACCAACAGTTGGCATCGTGGACACACTGAGTGGAGGCTACGTGCACTCCTACATGAGGCGCACGGGGCAGCCACACAGTGGGTTCACAGAAACAGAATAGAGTGAGCTGAACATTATCCAGCAGGCGACTCGGTGATCTATTTGAAAATTTTGATCACAACTAAGTATTACGTAAAAAACAATGAAACACCGTGTCGACTGCTGGATAAAATCTGATTTAGATAGGGACCAGTCTGTAAATGTATACATGTAATATATTATTAAAATAAAGAAATTGAATGTTAAAAAAAAAAAAAAAAAAAAGTTATCTCTAAAATACTTGAAAAGAACCCTATTTGCAGACGACACAGCTTACTACAGGACAGGAAACCTCTCTAAAAAGGAGGTAAGACTAATACAAACGGACCTGGACACAATGACAGACTATTACAAAAAGTGGAAGATCAAAATCAATACAAGAAAAACTGAAGGCATAATATTTCACTACGGCTCTGACAAACGAATACAAAAACCAACATACGATAACAACGATATAGAGTGGAAGACACAGGTCAAATACTTAGGGACAATACTGGACAAAAGACTGACATGGCTGCAAAACACGAAATACATGAAGAACAAAGCTAATACAGGACTAAAAAAACTATACCGACTAATAAACCCAAAATCCAAACTAAAGACTAACCTGAAAATACTCCTATACAAAACAATTATTCGACCAACCATTACATACGCAGCACCAGCATGGAAACAAGCAGCCGACACACACCACAAAAACCTACAAATCGTACAAAACAGAACACTAAGAACTATACTGGATAGAAAATACCACAAAATAGATGACTTACACAAAGAGGCCAAACTCGAAAAACTGAAACAATTTACAGACAGACTTATACTAAACTTCACAGACAAGACCAAGACTAGCAAAAACACATACATACAAACATTAGGACAGTACAACCCCATCAAACTAGGACGTAACAAAAAACAATATAAGAAATTACTAACATTACCAGGAAAAAATCCTTATGTACTAAAGAATTAGTAAACTTACCAAATAAATAGCAGCTAGGCCATACATACACAAATAAAATATATAGACCTATAAAGAAAACATGATTTATACTACTTACCGACAAGTAATTTTGTAAAAACCCAGGGCCCAACCAACAGTTGGCAACGTGGACACACTGAGTGGGGGCTACGTGCACTCCTACATGAAGCGCACGACGCAGCCACACAGTGGGTCCACGCAAACAAATTAGATATAAGCTGAACATTGTCCAGCAGTCAACTCGGTGATCTATTTGAAAATTTTGATCGCAACTATTTATTATGTAAAAAACAATGAAACACCGTGTCGACTGCTGGATAAAATCTTTTAGATAGGGACCAGTCTGTGAATGTATATATGTAAAATAATAATTGAAATAAAGAAATTGAATATTAAAAAAAAAAAAAGTTATAATAATAATAATGATCTTTATTTTTTATCTTTCGTATATACATTTTTTTTGTTCCCATGAAGTACTAGTGTACTTTTCGGGAACTTTATCTCAGCAATTTTCAATCTTCATCTTCTTTCTTCTTTGTTTCTTTTTTCTTTCTTCTATTTTTTTAAATATTTTTTTAAGCAGTTTATTTTAAGATGTTATATATATATCTGTTTTTTTATTTATAAATCATTATTTTCCAAGAAATATTCTCGAATATCTTTTTTCATTTTTCTTTCATTATTTAAATGTTTTAAGGTTGGTGGTAATTGATTTAATAGATTATCTCTAAGATCTAGTCCGCAGACCTTCCCTGGTTACAGTATCGCCATCTCCCCCACGGAGCATCGCGAGAGTGTGAAGTCATCAATGGTAGCCAATACCCCTTCGCTTAGCACGTCGTGGTGAAGGTCATCCATTTTTAACTCCATATCCACCTTCTCCGAGGCGGGACGGATGATGATATTGGCCATGTGTAGGTCGCGGTGATCAAACCATCAAACTTCAGTTCCACCTCCGCCTCGGCGAGGGAAAATATGACCTGCGAGGAGGGGACCGGCAGTTGATTCGTTGGTTATCATACTTCTTACTTTTCTTATCCTATAATAATTAAAGTATAGTATTCGTCGAAAGTTTGACCTACCCAGGTTTTCACATTTCTGAACCAAAAAAAGCCTCAGGTCAGGATACCAACAAATTGCTTTCGGCCATTGGTCCATCTGTCTGTGTGTGAACACAATATCTCGAGAACCGTAAGAGCTAGTGCTAGAGACTTGAAATTTTTATACACAGCCGAACCACGAAACTTTTGCTTGAAATCGACCAAATGGCCGCAAAAATCGGCCGCTAGTGCCGCGTCTTTGAAATTGGTTAAAGATACAAGAAAAGTTAGTACTACATTTTTTTTTACAAATAAAAAAAATAATAGGGTTTTACTCAGATTATTTTTTTTGTTTGTTGATATCTTTAACTTTATGAAACCCGGCTCCAATTTTACGGTATTTGCGAGGGTCCCAATTAGACCAACTATTTTATTATTTATCGTAGGTGGGTGTTATGACATATCAAATCCAATGATTTTGAGGTGCTGATTACGAATTAGACATTGATTTTTAGTTCATTGCTACCCCAAAACAGGCTAGTGAATACTAGCTACATTAACTCGCAATTTTTCATAATTGCTACAAAGTTAATTGTTACTGTTGAGTCACCAGTGGCGGTGATAAGAAAAGTCGTGTGGTGTCACATCAGATTTTTTTTTTAAATTGGGCTTAACATTTAGCACTCAAAGCTTCCAGACCGTCGAACAGTCAACCAGCGCAATGTCATCACTGCGATGACACTGATGACACAAAAAAAAAAAATACCTACTGGCTATACCCACGATTACCACTGGTCAATGTATGTGGTTACAATTCATGAGAAAAAAATCTGGTGTAAACATCACACGACTTTCCTTATCATAATTATAAGGAATTGGAACAGGACCAAAAGCCACTGGTGACTCAAAGGTAACATTTAGCTAAAAATCAATATCAAATTCGTAATCAGCACCTCAAAATCATTGGATTTGATATGTCACAACCCCCATCTACGATAAATAATAAAAAAGTTAATCAAAGCGGGTCCCCCCCCAAAATACCGGTAAATTGGGGCCGAGGTCCAAAAAGTTCAAGATATCAAAAAAAATGATCAGAAGAGACCCCTATTATTTTTTTAATCTAAGACATAATTGTTCTCTAATATTTTTTTGTATCTTTAACCAATTCAAAGAAGCGGCACTTGCGGCCAATATTTGCGGTCCTGCGGCCGCAGTCTGCGGCCGATTGCAACCAAAAGTTTCGTGGTTCGTCTGGTGTATAATTATAATTAGCATACCAAATTTCAAGTCTCTAGCTCTTACCGTTCTCGAGATATCCTGTTTACACACAGACAGACAGACGCACGGACCAATGGCTGAAAACAACTTTTTGGTATCCTGAGGCTATAATTCGTCCAGAAATGTGAAAAACTGGGTAGGTCAAATTTTCGACGAATACAATACTTTCCTTATTATAGGATAAGGAAAGTAAAAATTTCTAAAAAGTTTCAGCTCGATCAGAAAACGTTAACACGTGCCGCCAGGAGCTTAAAGTTTAGATGTCCTAATTGAAGGGACAATATACGTTTTCATGCACTTCTTGTTGATTTTCTCTGTAATAGATCAACTTAGAATAAATTTTCAAAAAGTGATAGAATTCTAACAAAATTATCTAACACATTTATTCCTATCAAATCAACTCTCAAACAAACAGTTTCTGGGCAAATCAATAACAAAGTCAGATTTTTGCTCTACCCCTCTGTATCTCGCTAGCAAAACTATAAAATGCGTCTGGATGATGAAAAAAAATCCAAGATAATTAAAGAAAGCAAGTAAGTTCAATTATTTTATACAAACAAAATACAGTTCTTTTATATTTTTATCGATAATAAGAACAAAGTAATAATGAATAATGGATATATTTACCAATATACCGCGATTCCCGTTTTTTTGCTGTCAGGATACCTTGTTCTGTAGCCTCTGTGGCGTAACGGTTATGACTACTTCCCGTAGTCCAGAGATCCCGAGTTCGATCCCCGGTTTGGGCAGAATTTTTGTATAGAAAATTCTGTTCCCTCCGAACACGAGAGGTTGGCATTTCCAGCCCTACCCAGGGTGAGTGAGGTTAATGTGGGTAGCTGGTACGATTCCCAGAGATAAAGGGTAAAACCCTCGTCCTGGCTATCTCAAATCAGGACATTAAAACCAAGTAGAATCACAATGGACATGAAAGGAGCCTAGACATTGGATCTGGGCGTCCATATATTCCTCTCACAACCGTGATATAGGTATCTTTGCCTGTCGCACGGGCACTAAATTATTAATACTTTTTTTTTTTTTTTTTTTTTTTTTTTTTAAGTGGGGTTTAACGTCGCTTTCAACTGCCATGGTCATATCACGACGGGGGTTTTACCCTCCATTCGCAGGAAACTCACAAACCTGCTACTCACATTGACCTCACCCAGCCTGAGTGGGGCCGGGAAAAGCCAGCGTCACGAGAATTAGAATTTGAATGGTCACCCATCCAAGTCTTAACCTCGCTGGATGTCGCTTAACTTCGGTGTTCTGAAGGGAACCGGTGTGTTCAACACCGGTTCCCTTCAGAACACCGAAGTTAAGCGACATCCATTAATAATGAACTGTTTTTTATCTTCATTTTTAGTAAGTATGTTATTACACTCATCCATTAATTTTACTCCCCTTTCTGCTGTATCATTAACAACCTTGAGATGTTTCAAGAAGTTTTTTCCCTCAAGGTAAACTTCATTCGTTGACCAGGATGTTGGCGGGTACTTTAAGAATGATGTATTTCGATCTAATCTTTTAAAGAAAGTTTTTGTTTCTCATAAAACCAAAAAATCTAGATTTTTTTTCACTAAAGTTGCAAGTTCGGTTACTTTGCATACTACTTTTTTTATTTGTATCCTTCTCATAATTAATAAACATCTTTGTTTCGTATTAGATGGTACCTCTTCATCAAAGAATGCTGGACCTACAGCTTCTTGGCCTAAATACCACAGATGGTTAACAATCTTTTTAGTTGCAGCCATATCCTTATCTATGTTTTGGAAGTTGATGTTTTTTTTTTTTTTTTACAAGTTAAGTCTCCCTTTGGTGCTTTAATTACCTTGGGAGCTTTATACCAAGCTTCAACATAATATGCTGCCACGATAATAATAATAATAAAGAATTTATTTGTTTCTCTACTATACATTTAAAATTCTAATTTTCCCTCGAAGTACTTAGAGTACTTTTAGGGTTTTACATATTTTCTTCTTCTTTTCTTTTTCTTCTTCTTCTTTGTATGTGTTTAGATAAAAAAAATTTTTTTTTGTTATTGCTTTCTTCTGTTTTTCAATTATTATATTTCATTGTTGTTTTTCGAGTAAAATATTTGGATTTCTTTTTTCATGGCTCTCTTGTTTTCAATGTTTCTTAAATTTTCTGGTAGACAATTAAGTAGTTTTAATATTTGGTGTTGAAAGGAAGTTTCTCCATATTTATTTTTAGTGTTAGGTATTTTAAATATTCTAGATAAAAAGACATTTATTTTTGTGTTAGAAATAACGTTAGCACTTATTCTATTGTACAATTTTTACTTTCCTTATCCTATAATAAGGAAAGTATTGTATTCGTCGAAAATTTGACCTACCCAGTTTTTCACATTTCTGGACGAATCATAGCCTCAGGATACCAAAAAAGTTGTTTTCAGCCATTGGTCCGTGCGTCTGTCTGTCTGTATGTGTGTCTGTGTGTCTGTGTGTCTGTGTGTCTGTGTGTGAACAGGATATCTCAAGAACGGTAAGAGCTAGAGACTTGAAATTTGGTATGGAAATTAATTTTATACACCAGACGAACCACGAAACTTTTGGTTGCAATCGGCCGCAGAATGCGGCCGCAGGGCCGCAAATATTGGCCGCAAGCGCCGTTTCTATGAATTGGTTAAAGATACAAAAAAAGTTGGAGAACAACATTTTCTTAGGTTAAAAAAATAATAGGGGTCTTTCTGATCATTTTTTTGATATCTTGAACTTTTTGGAACTCGGCCCCAATTTACGGGTATTTTGGGGGGGACCCGCTTGGAATAATTTTTTATTATTCATCCTAGATGGAGGTTTGTGACATATCAAATCAATGATTTAATGTGCTGTTTACAATTTGATGTTATTTAGCTAACGTACTTTAGTAACCAGTGCTTTGGTCCCGTTCCATTCCTTAATATGAAAGGAAAATCGTTGTGATTTACACAGATTTTTTAAAAAGATGCCATTAAAGGAAATAAGAAATTAATATAAAAAGTATGGCTCGATGCCTCCCTCTGATGGCGAGAAGTGACACAATACTCCCATTATAGGTGTTGGATCACACGAGTGCACCGAAAAGTATCCCTTAGAAAAACTGTAACCAAATTTTTATTACAATTTTTATTTGGCGTGGGAGTTCGAACCCCGCATGGCAACGAGTGCTTAACCACAAAATTAAAGGGGGTGAAAAAATTATTGGATGAGTAATGAAGTTAATACATAATAAATAATGATCTTACAGACCTGCTTTCTTTATTTTCTTTGATATTTATTTTTTATTTTATAGACATATTTTACAGTTTTGCTAGCGAGATACAGAGGGGTAGAGCAAAAATCTGCCTTTGTTATTGATTTGCCAAGGAAACTGTTGGTTTAAGAGGAAATTTGATGAGAATAAATTGTTATGATAGTTTTGTTACAATTCTATCACTTTTTGAATTTTTATTCTAGTTGATCTATTTCGAAAAATTAACAAAAAGTGCGGAAAAACGTAAGAGCTGAGACTGAAATTTTTATACACAGCCGAACCACGAAACTTCTGGTTGAATATCGCCAAATGCCGCAAAAATCGCCGCTAGTGCCGCGTCTTGAATTGTTAAAGATACAAGAAAGTTAGTACTACATTTTTTTTACAAATAAAAAAAAATAGGGTTTACTCAGATTATTTTTGTTTGTTTGTTGATATCTTAACTTTATGAACCCGCTCCCAAATTTACGGTATTTTCGAGGGTCCCATTAGACAAACTATTTTATTATTTATCGTAGATGAGGTTATGACAATCAATCCAATGATTGAGGTGCTGATTACGATTAACTTGATTTTTACTAGCTACATTAACTCGCAATTTTTCATAATTGCTACAGAGTTAATTGTTACTGTTGAGTCACCAGTGGCGGTGATAAGAAAAGTCGTGTGGTGTCACATCAGATTTTTTTTTAAATTGGGCTTAACATTTAGCACTCAAAGCTTCCAGACCGTCGAACAGTCAACCAGCGCAATGTTATCACTGCGATGACACTGATGACACAAAAAAATACCTACTGGCCATACCCACGATTACCACTGGTCAATGTATGTAGGGTACAAGTACCAACTATTCCACAGGGAAAAAAAGGGACCATAATTTTCGATTGGCATGTGGAACGTCCCAGGTTTGATCCTCAGAGCCAACAAAGAATTGTGTTAAAAATTTGGTTACAGTTGTTTATAGCGGACACCTTCCGATGCGCTCTTGTTGAGGGGATCTGAGGGGAGGTATACCACGGTATGAGCGAGCTACAAAACAGACACAAGCGTCTACAGTAGCTAATACAGTGGAACCTGGATGTAAGAGAACTTAAGAGACCGGCATTTTTTCTCTTCTATCCAAGTTTTTCTAATAAAGAAGTTATTTTAAGTTATATGTACATAGGAAAATTTGACCTAGAAATCGTTCACTTATATCCAGGTTCGACTGTAGGTATTAAAAATAATTGCGTTGTTGTTGTTGTAACCAGGATGGCCTGGATTTGGGGATTATGAGAGTGAGAGTAGGTACATACATACATTGGTATTGGTATAAGCTGGGCTGTCGGCTACGAAAGCTATTTGTCACTGCGACCTTAAATACCTAGATCTTTTGTGACATGCCCCTGTAACTCTAAAGGTGATCATAGCTATAAATGTAGCTTAAGATTCTTTTAGGACTGATTTCGGTAACTTCTTTAGGTGTTAGAATCAGCCTTGAGAAGTGTTTCAGTCGAGCGTGAGAGTCTGCTGTTTCACATTCACAGAGAATCTGTTTGGCTGTCTCGGATTTCTATGAAACCCCTTCATTGCTATAAAACTCCTTACATGTTATTGTATATACTATTCCACTGTTCATAACATATGCATTCATGTACTAGGAACTTCTCACTTTTATATTGTATTACCATTTCATCTGTATTGCTGGTCTCTTCGTTTAATCAAGATCTACACCGTGGACCTTCACTGGTTACAATATCGCCCGCTTTCCCACGGAGCACTGTGAGAGGGTGAAGTCTATAATTGTAGCCAATATCCCTTCGATTAGCACGTCGTAGTGAAGGTCATCCATTTTTAACTCCATATCCACCTTCTCCGAGGCGGGACGGATGATGATATTGGCCATGTGTAGGTCGCGGTGATCAAACCATCAAACTTCAGTTCCACCTCCGCCTCGGCGAGGGAAAATATGACCTGCGAGGAGGGGACCGGCAGTTGATTCGTTGGTTATCATACTTCTTACTTTTCTTGTCCTATAATAATTAAAGTATAGTATTCGTCGAAAATTTGACCTACCCAGGTTTTCACATTTCTGAACGAATCATACCAAAAAAAGCCTCAGGATACCAAAAAATTGTTTTCGGCCATTGGTCCATCTGTCTGTGTGTGAACACAATATCTCGAGAACCGTAAGAGCTAGAGATTTGAAATTTTTATACACAGCCGAACCACGAAAATTTTGGTTGAAATCGGCCAAATGGCTGCAAAAATCGGCCGCTAGTGCCGCATCTTTGAAATTGGTTAAAGATACAAGAAAAGTTAGTACTACATTTTCTTTTTTACAAATAAAAAAATAATAGGGTTTTACTCAGATTATTTTTTTTTGTTTGTTGATATTTTTAACTTTATGAAACCCTGCTCCAATTTTACGGTATTTGCGAGGGTCCCAATTAGACCAACTATTTTATTATTTATCGTAGATGGGTGTTATGACATATCAAATCCAATGATTTTGAGGTGCTGATTACGTATTAGACATTTTTTTTTTTTAAGTGGGGTTTAACGTCGGTTTCAACTGCCATGGTCATATCACGACGGGGGTTTTACCCTCCATTCGCAGGAAACTCACAAACCTGCTACTCACATTGACCTCACCCAGCCTGAGTGGGGCCGGGAAAAGCCAGCGTCACGAGAATTAGAATTTGAATGGTCACCCATCCAAGTCTTAACCTCGCTGGATGTCGCTTAACTTCGGTGTTCTGAAGGGAACCGGTGTATTCAACATGCCATCGACGCTGGCTGCGTATTAGACATTGATTTTTAGTTCATTGCTACCCCAAAACAGGCTAGTGAATACTAGCTACAGTAACTCGCAATTTTTCATAATTGCTACAGAGTTAATTGTTACTGTTGAGTCACCAGTGGCGGTGATAAGAAAAGTCGTGTGGTGTCACATCAGATTTTTTTTTAAATTGGGCTTAACATTTAGCACTCAAAGCTTCCAGACCGTCGAACAGTCAACCAGCGCAATGTCATCACTGCGATGACACTGATGACACAAAAAAATACCTACTGGCTATACTCACGATTACCACTCCCCTTAAACAAAAAACAGTCTCGGAACCATCTCCGAGATCTAGGAACGAGATTGTATCGTCCTGTCTCGGATCCCAAAAAATGATATCGGAGACACCTAGGAGACCATTCGGAGACTGCTCCGGGACAGTCTACGTCCGCACCGTAGCGTCGATTGCTGGTGCTCGAGATTGCTCCAAGATCGGTCTCGGGAACTGTCTCCGAGATCATTCTCGGGGACCGTCTCCGAGCCTTCTCGGAACCGTCTCCGAGAACATTCTCGGGGACTGTCTCCGAGCCTTCTCGGAACCGTCTCCGAGAACATTCTCGGGGACTGTCTCTTCTAGACCACAGACCGTTTTAAATACCCTGGGAATTTTAGCTGTAAAACCACCTAAAAATAATACGACACATTTTTATAATAGAACATTTTTTTTATTGTGAAATTTAAAATAAAATAATTAAGAACAAAAAAAAAAAAAAAGAAGAATACACCTTAAAGAATGAAAAATCCCAATAAGAGACTAGAAACAATTGGAATAAAGAGATTGCCATAGGCAATAACCAATAACCCCGCCCTTTAGTTAGGACATATGTATAGGACATTGGATACGAATTCAATTTTTAATATTAATTTTTCGAGTTTAAGTCAGTTCTAACTCAGTTAGGGTCTATTTCTGACCCCTAGTTGATAGAGATAATCCATGCTTATTTGACCCAAGGAATCTAAGGTATCAATATAATTATGCAATCAATTTAGAAACATTAGAAAAAAAATTGACATGAAAATAAAAGTATCACATAAGTTTACATCTTAAAAGTATCTCTATCTTTAGTCACAGCAGACTACCCAGACGGCACAGAAAGTGTTTAAAAAGATTTTAAAAACACTTATTTTGACGAGATTCAAACATTTTATAAAGCTTATTTTGACAAGGCTTAACATTTTAGAAACACTTTTATAAGCTTACTATTTCCTCCCCCTGAGCATTTTATTAAGCTTATTTTTACAAGGTTTTGGAAATTGAATACCTACTTAATAATTAAGGGGCTCCATATTGAATTTCATACCGCCGCCATTGCCCGGAAAATTTTGAAAATTGTGATTTCACAGGAAATTTTTAAAATTAATTTGGATTTGATGAAAAATATACTATTTCAAGGCAATTTGGTTCTACAATGATGAAAAGCTGTTGATGAAATGCTAACATTAATAAATAAGAAGACAATTTGTGTTTTTCAGTTTTATATTTTTCCATTTTCATGGTAAAAGAATTAAAAGCAAAAATATGTAACAAACAAAAACATGAAACAAACAGAATATAATACATAGAATCAGCAGATAAATTAAGCCAAGTGGACTTAATTAATCTAAATCTATTATACATATAGGTAATTAGAGAGAGATATGCTGAAATGCCATCTTCCTGCCCAGCAGCAGGCTGCCCGAAGACAAAGAATACCAGAACAGAAGTTGAGATTATTAAAGATGAAATTAGGAAATAGAACCCAGAGAGAATTTTGACTATAATATGGCATTCATAAAAAAAGAACAGTCTTCCAGATTTTTTTTTTGTTTGATTAAAGTGGGTTTAACCTCAATTGCATAGTCATATCATGACCGAGGTTTTACCCTCATTTGCAGGAAACTCACAAACCTGTTACCCACATTAAGCTCACCGAGCCTGGGTTGGGCCATTTTATTCTGAATTTACTGGGAATAGTACCAGGTAGCCACATTAACCTCACCCAGCCTGATAAAGGCTGTGTATACACTACACATGTCAGCCTCATATTTTCTAAAGAAGGAGAATTATCTATTTCACAACAACAAAAATTAACCAAAATCTTTAGATTACGAGGAGTAGTCAAATCCTGAATAATGAACACATTATAGTAAAAAATGTACTTATTACAAGTAAAAAAACTGTCTAAATTTGCAACACTTAATACTTCTTCTAAACTTACAATATTTTTTTTTATGTTATAGCTGGTTCATGAAAAACCCCTGTCCTGATTTGAGATAGTGAGGATGGGAATTTCATTCTGAATTTAATGGGAACAGTACCAGATACCCACATTCACCTCACTCAGCCTGAGTAGGGCTAGATATACCAGCCTCACATTTTTGGAGAACAGATTTATTTATTTAAAATAAAAATGGGGGTTGTATACTGAATTTACTGGGAATAGTCCCAGCTACCCACATTAACCTCACTTAGCCTGATAAGGGCTAGAAATGCCTCATTTTTAAAGGGAACAGAATTGCTGTTTGAAAGAAAAAAAAAACTGTGAATTGAACACAGGATCTATTGATTATGGAACAGTATAGTCAAATCTTCAATAATGTGAACCAATTAAAAAGCCTTTAGCTAGTCAGTTCTCTGTTCATAGTTGTCTAGCAAAACACTGGTCTTTTCCCTGTTTAAAATCCCCCAGTCAGACACCTGTTAAGAGTGTGATTCTGATTAAGTGGAATATCTGGAACAGGTTAATCTCCAGCATTTCCACATACATATCCTGGTTTGACTATAAAAAAATGTAAAATGTAAGATATTGTTTAGATATTGCTTACCCCACTAATTGGAGTGTAAAACTCACTTATGATTAATGCATGGAAATTGGTACACTTTAGAACAGTAAACTTTTTAAAGTAGAGAAAAATTTCTTTTTAGTTACACCCTAAAACTATGATGTAGGAACTTTAGAAGAGTCAACTTGTTGGACTTTTATCAGAAATTGTTAGATATAATTATTTTGTGTAAATCATCAATTTGTAGTCACTTTCACTTATCCCATGTCAGGTTCAATATGTTTGAGGAGGGAGGCAGCTTCAATAGGTTTCTTCAGGTTGAAGCTATGTTGGATTGGATGCACAATACATGTAAACAGGTGGAAAATATCATGTGGATTTCCTCCATAGATCATAATTATTTTAGTAGTAGTATCTATTGATTGCAATCAATAGATACTAACACAAGGGTATGTCTGTGAAAACCAAACACTTTTGCAAAAGAAGAAACTATAAAAAGATTACACATTACACCTATTATGATATGATAAAACAACTTACGACTTTTAAAAAGATTACAACATTTACCTACAGGAGATTTTTTTTTAATTTATGTTTAACGTCGCATAAAACAAAGAACTTTAAAAATTAAAAACAAAATGCGTGCACGCTCTTAAGATATGGAGCCAGGCGCATTGCGGTGTTGCCACAGGGTATTGGATCTCGTTCGGAGACCGTTCCGAGACCATGTACTCGGGACGTTAGCTTGGAGTTAGCTTGGATCTTGTCCCGAGTTAGCTCGGGCATAGATCCGGGATAGGTTCCGAGTAAGTTGGTTAAACATTCTCCGGGAGAGTTTCTATCCATTCCCGCAGTACTCCCAGAGAAAGATGTTTCCGAGCACGCTTTTTTTACTCTCTCGTAGTACTCCCAGAGAAAGATGTTTCCGAGCACGCTGTTTTTACTCTCTCGTATCAATCTCCGAGACTACTATATCGGAGTTAGTAGATCAGAGACACCTTTTTGTTTCTGGTCAATGTATGTAGGGTACTAGGGTGGCCCTTATTTTCGAAGGTCGGAAATCGAAGGTGCTCCCCCCCCAAAGTGGTTACAATTCATGAGAAAAAAATTGCTAAAAAGTTTCAGCTCGATCAGAAAACGTTAACACGTGCCGCCAGGAGCTTAAAGTTTAGATGTCCTAATTGAAGGGACAATATACGTTTTCCCGCACTTTTTGTTGATTTTCTCTGTAATAGATCAACTTAAAATAAATTTTCAAAAAGTGATAGAATTCTAACAAAATTATCTAACACATTTAATCCTATCAAATTAACTGTCAAACAAACAGTTTCTGGGAAAATCAATAACAAAGTCAGATTTTTGCTCTACCGCTCTGTATCTCGCTAGCAAAACTATAAAATGCGTCTGGATGATGAAAAAAAATACAAGATTATTAAAGAAAGCAAGTAAGTTCAATTATTTTATACAAACAAAATACAGTTCTTTTATATTTTTAATCTCTATATATAAATGAGAAATATGGACGGACTTTGTGTGCAGGAATTGTTTAGGCGAAACGGTAAGAGATAGCAAAAAATTGATAAGAGATGACCCCAAGGAATTGCCGAAAAACACCAGGAAAACTATCAAAAGTCCAAAATTCCAAACCGTCATAACGACCTTCCTCGAGTATTGCCTTGAGGAAGGGTCCGATTTTAAGACAGTCTTTGCCCTGGAACTTGAAATCTATCGCGAGGACCTATATTTTTTATTATTTAATAACACATTAGACAAAATTACCTTTCATTTAATTCATTTTAGGCCACATACTGACGTACCGTTCTCGAGATATAAGCTAGAATGTTCAAAATTTCGAGCTTTTTTTAAGGCTTTTCACGTTTTTTTAACAGATTCCAGCGCGGAACTTAGAATTTATCGCGAGAACATGTATTTTTTATTATTTAATAACACATTAGACAAAATTAGCTTTCATTTAATTCATTTTAGGCCACATTCTGACGTACCGTTTTCGAGATATAAGCCAGAATGTTAGCAATTTCGACCTTTTTTTCAGACTTTTCACGTTGTTTAACAAATTCCAGTGCGGAACCTAAAATTTATCGCAAGGACCAGGCGCGGCCGGTGGGAAAATGTTTTGGGGGTGCTGCCACATAAACCAGACTAAAATGGGATTTATACATCGGCTCTTTCAGTTTATAAAGAGTTTGAGTATGTTTACCATGCCAATCATAATAATTATTATTCTAGAAATGTGTGATAATTTCTTTTGTGTACGAGCTAGAAAATCCTCTCTTTTTCTTTTCTGTCTGGGGGAGCTGCAGTTCCGCAGCTCCTTAGCACCGGCCGTCCCTGGCAAGGACCTATATTTTTTTTCTGTAAAACTGTCTCAGAACATTACATGCTTTTATTTGAGCCCTTTGTTGCCATATTCTGACAAATCGTTCTCGAAATATAGGCCAGTTTGCTACATTATCAATATCCGCTATGATAGATTTGGCTCGGGATTGTGAAATTTACAGCTATGATGGTTGTGTGTGTGTGTGTGTGTGTGTGTGTGTGTGTGTGTGTATGTGTGTGTGCGTGCGTGTGTGTGGATGTGTGTGTGTGTGTGTCTGGATACATTTATTTTTTATTTATTTTTTCACTACATTACTATTTGTAATTTATGTTTTTCTAGTTATAATATTTATAAAATCCTGTAAAATATAAATTAAATAAAGAGGTGCTATATTAACTGTTAGCATAATGGGACTCCCTGTCTCGACTTGCTACCTTTGGCGTATATCACAAAAAATACGCCAACTCCGTTTCGCGAGAGCAAAACTCTACTGGCGCTATCTTGAAGAATCCTTTGGAACTAACATTTTTCGAAAAACACTGTGTTTTTTTGTAAGTGAAGAACCCATCATCACAGAAAATCTGTTTGGCTGTCTCGGATTTCTATGAAACCCCTTCATTGCTATAAAACTCCTTACATGTTATTGTATATACTATTCCACTGTTCATAACATATGCATTCATGTACTAGGAACTTCTCACTTTTATATTGTATTACCATTTCATCTGTATTACTGGTCTCCTTCGTTATCTCTAAAGAATCAACAATCAACATCGATCAACGAATCATACAACCAATCATTGAATCATACAAAAAAATATACTGAAACATTATACCATACGTCAATAATTTTGATAAGATCTCCTAGTTTACCTGAGTCAAGGGAATCTACAACTTTCACCGATTCACGGCGGATCTGATTCACACCCACGGACCTTCCTGCTGCCCTCACATCCACTTGGAGACGCCGCTCTGGGATAGTCACCGCCGCGGAGGAGGACAAGCACACACCACTGACTGAGGCGTCCCAACCAGCCCCGGCAGCTCTCCAACCAGTCCCGCCGCCTCAAGCCAGCTCTAACCTGGGGCGGGACCAGGCGCGAGAGGTGTTTCCACATCCGTCAGCCATCCGACAGCGGTCCCCAAAGTGTAAGCCGTTCTCTCCTCAGCGACAGAAGATTCGGGGTGAATCCCTGTCACCCGGCGACCCGGCAGCGGTTCTCAACACGATCTGCCACTGCGGGAGGCACCAAGACCCAGGACCCCTCATCCACCAATTTGGAGAGACCGTTCACACCACCCATCCTTCATAACATCAAGGAGACTCTAATAACGCCCAACTCAGCCGGACGTGGGATCCTGCAGCCCCAAAAATACCAAATTCATTGACAAATATTTTTCAAAAAGTATTAGGACAACAGTATTAGTAGAAGAGACAGTGATATTAGAGACTAGATTCCACATTGCATAACTAAACTTACGAGGCGTTCATAAAATTCTTTCATTAGCTAGTCATTTCTTTTGATATCATTCACTGTCTTTCATGTTTTCGCATTAATCGTCTAAGTGTATTTCGCTAAATTGTTGATTTATTTTACCCCTCTAGTTTTTTATTTTACTTATCTTATTCCATTATTTATTTTTAGTACCTATTGACAAAATCCACCTTGGATACTGACTAATCACTTTAAAAGTGACACATCCTATTTATTATTATTTGTTGACACAATCCGAAAGGATACCTGGTTATCTATTTATATAGATAAAAAGTAACTCAAAATGAACGAAAAAGACAACTACTACACTCCCTACACTGACAGAAGAACAACAAGATCCTATTCTAAAGCCAGCGGCACAAAACTACTATTTGACGAGGAGGAACTCGATAAAAATTCTAAAATGAAAACTCAGTACAACGTTCTAGTCAAAAATAAGTTTGACAGCTTGACTGACCAGGGGAAAGATACCGACGAAAGCACAAACATTGACCTGACAAAAGACCCCAACAGCTCTACATCGACCATGACTAGTGACCCTGACGACCAACACAACGCCACTCTACTACCTATAACAAAACTAAAACCAATAATTATTAAACACTATGGCGAAGACTTGAAGAAAGTTGGCGAAAGGGCACAAGCTGTGTGCAAAAAGAGAGTCCTCCTCAAATACCTGGGAGACAGATACAGCTGCAAAACAGAAAACCTCGACGACTTCCACTCACTGAAAGACTTCCTCACCAAAAACAATATTCCACACTACACTTACACACTAGGACACGAAAAAAACACGACAGCCGTACTGAAAGGACTTCCACCGACCTACTCAACACAAGAAATACTGAACGAACTACAGACCTTAGACAACAAAATGACTACCTGTACTCTAATGACTACAAAAAACCCCAAATATCCCGTATACCTAGTTAAATTCAACAGTGGGACAAAATTCACGGACATACTAAAAATTAGCAACATCTTTCACATCAGAGTCTACTGGGAGAAATATCAATCCCGAAACAAATGCACACAATGCTACAATTGCCAGCAATACGGCCACGGGGCTAGGAATTGTTTCCTAACTCCCAAGTGTTTAAAATGCGGCGAAAATCATCAAACCCGTGATTGTTTAAAACCACCAGAAGATACTCCTCACTGTGCAAATTGTTCTGGGGAACATCTTTCAAACAGTAAATCCTGCAAAGCTTACCAAACATACCACAACAAGATCAACAAGAACAAAGGAGAAAGGGCTGAACAACGAAAAACCGAAGAACTAGAACAACAACTCACATATAACGAATACAACTACCCACAACTACAACATAGAGCTAGACACAGAAATACATACAACAACCGAACAGAAACAGCACAAGATACACAGCCAAACAACTACGACGAAAACCTTAACGACTTTAAAACACTACAACAAGTAATGACCGAAATAAACCAACTCTACAACATTAAAAAGTTTCTAAACAAAGCGCAAACAGTACTAGCTAAACTAAAACAAGCAACTAAACCACAGGATAAAGTAGCAGCCATGTTTGAACTTATGGCTGATGATTAAAACAATACAAAGACCTAACATAAAAATCATTACGTGGAATTCAAGATCACTCACCAACAAACTCGACGAACTACAGAACTTTTTACTTACTCACAACATAGATATTGCTTGCATACAGGAAACTCGTCTTAAGAAAAACCACAAATCTTACATCCAAGGCTACAAATGCATACGAAAAGACAAACCAACATACGTAACCCAATCAACCAACCATACACAGACAACAAAAAGTGGACTATGCACATACATCAGAACACAATTCAAATACACTAGACTACCAGACAATAACAACGAGACCTCGATGGAAAGCTTAGGTGTATTGATAGAATGCCAAAACTACAAACTCAAAGTATACAATATACATCAAAAACCAAACAAAAAAATACTATACCCTGAACTAAACCACTTACTAAACGACCACAACACACTGACCATCGTAGCTGGGGATTTTAACAGCAAACATACGACTTGGAATGGAAACATTGAAAATCCAAATGGCAGAAAACTTATGAGACATTCTAACCAACACGGCTACACACTTATAACACCAACCATTCCAACACACATACCAGACAACAACCTCCAACGGCCATCCATAATCGACTTTTTTGCTGTGAAAAACACAACCATACCGCTACAAGCCACAACCATACCCGACCTCAGCTCCGACCACAATCCAGTACTACTTAACCTAGACAAAACTATACAATTAACTGAAAGACTACACCTCAACTACTCTAAAGCTAACTGGGAAAGACTAAGGGAAAACTTAGAAGAATATAGACCTATACACATAACGATACCACTAACAACTGACCAAATCGAAACGGAAATAAAAACTCTTACGAACGCCATTAGAAACGAAATAAATACCTGTATACCCAAGTGTACTATTAAAACCGGGACTTACGAAATAGACACAAATACTAAAGAACTTATAAAAACCAGAAATAGAGCTAGAAAACTTTGGCAGACTACACGAAACCCCAACTTACGAACACTACAAAACAAGCTCTCACGACGAATACAATACCGAATTAATAAACTGAAAGACAACTACATTGATAACGAAATAAAAAAACTCGACACTAAAGACAATACTCTCTGGAAAAACTTAAACAAATTTGAAAAAAAGAGCATACATATACAAAAACTAAAAGTACAAGACAAAGAAATCACTGATGATGCAGATATAGCAGAAACTCTGGCCACAAACTTTGAAAACACTTACAGAGGCAACGACGACTTAGGAGACGACGAACTGGAAGAACAAGTGACTGACAGACTAACAAGACTAAGACTTGAGACACCACCTGAAAACGAAGAAATTGAATACACTAACAAAGACGAACTAAAATTACTAATAAAGACATTAAAAAACAAAAAAGCACCAGGAGAGGAAGGAATACAAGGACTAGTAATCAAACAACTACCAGACAACATAATAGAAATACTTGTAGACATCTATAATTCATCACTTCTTCACTCTTACTTCCCCAACACCTGGAAAAATGCCAAAATTATACCAGTCCACAAACCCAACAAAGACTCAACAGAACCAAACAGCTACCGACCTATAAGCCTTCTACCAACACTAAGTAAACTGTTCGAAAAAATAATACTAAAACGAATAGAAGCCACTAACATCAAACTGACGCAAGACGAACAGTGCGGATTTAAAAAACACCACTCGACCGTACACCAACTATGTAGAATTACACAGGACGTAGCACAAGGACTGACACAAAACAAGAAGACTATGATGATACTATTAGACATTGAAAAGGCATTTGATAAAATATGGAAAGACGGACTGACATACAAATTACTTAACCTTGGACTACCTATACGACTAACAAAACTTATACATCACTACATGCAACATAGGACTTTTCAGGTAAGCTACAAGAGCTGCTTATCAAACAAGCATGACGCCATAGCAGGGGTAATCCAAGGCAGCCTGCTTGGACCTCTGCTATTCAACATCTACATCTCCGACATGCCACCCACAAAATACCTGAAAAGAACCCTATTTGCAGACGATACAGCATACTACAGGACAGGCAACCTCTCTAAAAAAGAGGTAAAACTTATACAAACGGACATAGACACAATGACGGACTATTACAAAAAGTGGAAGATTAAAATTAATACTAACAAAACTGAGGGCATAATATTTCACTACGGCTCTGACAAACGATTACAAAAACCAAAATACAATAACACGGACATTGAGTGGAAGACACAGGTCAAATATTTAGGGACTATACTGGACAAAAGACTGACATGGCTGCAAAACACAAAATACATGGAGAACAAAGCAAACATAGGACTAAAAAAACTATACAGACTAATCAACCCAAAATCCAAACTAAACACTAACCTGAAAGTACTGCTCTACAAAACAATTATCCGACCAACTATTACATACGCAGCACCAGCATGGAAACAAGCAGCCAACACACACCACAAAAATCTACAAATAGTACAAAACCGCACACTACGAACAATACTGGACAGAAAATACCACAAAATAGATGACTTACACAAAGAGGCCAAACTTGAAAAACTGAAAGAATTTACAGACAGACTTATACTAAACTTCACAGACAAGACCAAGACTAGCAAAAACACATACATACAAACATTAGGACAGTACAACCCCATTAAACTAGGACGAAACAGAAACCAATACAAGAAGTTACTAATGTTACCAGGAAAAAATCCTTATGTGCTAAAAAATTAGCAACCTACCAAACAAGTAGCAGCTAGAACATAAATAAACAAATGAAAATATATAAAGACTCATCAAAAGTAAACATGATATATAATACTTACCTGACAAGTAATTTGTAAAAACTCAGGGCCCAACCAACAGTTGGCATCGTGGACACACTGAGTGGAGGCTACGTGCACTCCTACATGAGGCGCACGGGGCAGCCACACAGTGGGTTCACAGAAACAGAATAGAGTGAGCTGAACATTATCCAGCAGGCGACTCGGTGATCTATTTGAAAATTTTGATCACAACTAAGTATTACGTAAAAAACAATGAAACACCGTGTCGACTGCTGGATAAAATCTGATTTAGATAGGGACCAGTCTGTAAATGTATACATGTAATATATTATTAAAATAAAGAAATTGAATGTTAAAAAAAAAAAAAAAAAAAGTTATCTCTAAAATACTTGAAAAGAACCCTATTTGCAGACGACACAGCTTACTACAGGACAGGAAACCTCTCTAAAAAGGAGGTAAGACTAATACAAACGGACCTGGACACAATGACAGACTATTACAAAAAGTGGAAGATCAAAATCAATACAAGAAAAACTGAAGGCATAATATTTCACTACGGCTCTGACAAACGAATACAAAAACCAACATACGATAACAACGATATAGAGTGGAAGACACAGGTCAAATACTTAGGGACAATACTGGACAAAAGACTGACATGGCTGCAAAACACGAAATACATGAAGAACAAAGCTAATACAGGACTAAAAAAACTATACCGACTAATAAACCCAAAATCCAAACTAAAGACTAACCTGAAAATACTGCTATACAAAACAATTATTCGACCAACCATTACATACGCAGCACCAGCATGGAAACAAGCAGCCGACACACACCACAAAAACCTACAAATCGTACAAAACAGAACACTAAGAACTATACTGGATAGAAAATACCACAAAATAGATGACTTACACAAAGAGGCCAAACTCGAAAAACTGAAACAATTTACAGACAGACTTATACTAAACTTCACAGACAAGACCAAGACTAGCAAAAACACATACATACAAACATTAGGACAGTACAACCCCATCAAACTAGGACGTAACAAAAAACAATATAATAAATTACTAACATTACCAGGAAAAAATCCTTATGTACTAAAGAATTAGTAAACTTACCAAATAAATAGCAGCTAGGCCATACATACACAAATAAAATATATAGACCTATAAAGAAAACATGATTTATACTACTTACCGACAAGTAATTTTGTAAAAACCCAGGGCCCAACCAACAGTTGGCAACGTGGACACACTGAGTGGGGGCTACGTGCACTCCTACATGAAGCGCACGACGCAGCCACACAGTGGGTCCACGCAAACAAATTAGATATAAGCTGAACATTGTCCAGCAGTCAACTCGGTGATCTATTTGAAAATTTTGATCGCAACTATTTATTATGTAAAAAACAATGAAACACCGTGTCGACTGCTGGATAAAATCTTTTAGATAGGGACCAGTCTGTGAATGTATATATGTAAAATAATAATTGAAATAAAGAAATTGAATATTAAAAAAAAAAAAAGTTATCTCTAAGATCTAGTCCGCAGACCTTCCCTGGTTACAGTATCGCCATCTCCCCCACGGAGCATCGCGAGAGTGTGAAGTCATCAATGGTAGCCAATACCCCTTCGCTTAGCACGTCGTGGTGAAGGTCATCCATTTTTAACTCCATATCCACCTTCTCCGAGGCGGGACGGATGATGATATTGGCCATGTGTAGGTCGCGGTGATCAAACCATCAAACTTCAGTTCCACCTCCGCCTCGGCGAGGGAAAATATGACCTGCGAGGAGGGGACCGGCAGTTGATTCGTTGGTTATCATACTTCTTACTTTTCTTGTCCTATAATAATTAAAGTATAGTATTCGTCGAAAATTTGACCTACCCAGGTTTTCACATTTCTGAACGAATCATACCAAAAAAAGCCTCAGGATACCAAAAAATTGTTTTCGGCCATTGGTCCATCTGTCTGTGTGTGAACACAATATCTCGAGAACCGTAAGAGCTAGAGACTTGAAATTTTTATACACAGCCGAACCACGAAAATTTTGGTTGAAATCGGCCAAATGGCTGCAAAAATCGGCCGCTAGTGCCGCATCTTTGAAATTGGTTAAAGATACAAGAAAAGTTAGTACTACATTTTCTTTTTTACAAATAAAAAAATAATAGGGTAAAAAACTCAACGGCTTCTATCCTCTTTTCCCTCACTATATTCCTTATACACAATTAATTGAGCATATTGACCTTGAATCATTAGAAGAACGTAGAGAAAAGGAATTTATGAAATTTCTCAGAAACATTTTTACAAATCATATAGTAAGCCCGTACATACTAGAAAAATTAGAAATTAGAATTCCAAATGAAAGGATCAGATATAACGGTAATATATTTTTCAATATACCAAATAACAAAGAATCTCATGCATACAAGTCACCTATCATATCTGCTATGGATAGGTATAATAAAATTCAGAACAAAAATAATAGGCCTGAAATATTTTAAATTATTTATAATGATAACGTGTCAGTTATTGCTTAATTATGCTTGATTAACTCAACATAATTCAGCGTAGACACTTGTTTAAAAAAAAAAAAATAGGGTTTTACTCAGATTATTTTTTTTTGTTTGTTGATATTTTTAACTTTATGAAACCCGGCTCCAATTTTACGGTATTTGCGAGGGTCCCAATTAGACCAACTATTTTATTATTTATCGTAGATGGGTGTTATGACATATCAAATCCAATGATTTTGAGGTGCTGATTACGTATTAGACATTTTTTTTTTTTAAGTGGGGTTTAACGTCGGTTTCAACTGCCATGGTCATATCACGACGGGGGTTTTACCCTCCATTCGCAGGAAACTCACAAACCTGCTACTCACATTGACCTCACCCAGCCTGAGTGGGGCCGGGAAAAGCCAGCGTCACGAGAATTAGAATTTGAATGGTCACCCATCCAAGTCTTAACCTCGCTGGATGTCGCTTAACTTCGGTGTTCTGAAGGGAACCGGTGTATTCAACATGCCATCGACGCTGGCTGCGTATTAGACATTGATTTTTAGTTCATTGCTACCCCAAAACAGGCTAGTGAATACTAGCTACAGTAACTCGCAATTTTTAAAATCCTGTAAAATATAAATTAAATAAAGAGGTGCTATATTAAACTGTTAGCATAATGGGACTCCCTGTCTCGACTTGCTACCTTTGGCGTATATCACAAAAAATACGCCAACTCCGTTTCGCGAGAGCAAAACTCTACTGGCGCTATCTTGAAGAATCCTTTGGAAATACAGTCTAAATAAAGCACTACTATACTATACTATTATTCTTCCAGTTCTGAAATGCAAGAAGCGAGGAGGCGGAGGAAAGTCGAAATCCAAAGTGCAGGACTATGAGCTGGCGCATCTGAGATGTGAGAACCTTGTGGAGACACGCAACCCTATGTACATGTCCAGCGCTGACTATGTACCCACTGGTAAATATATACTTTCTACTATATATCTACTGGGTAAATATATAATCCAAATAATAATAATGTATTTCAATCCCATCTTTCTAACTCAATTTTATGTATACTAATTAACAATGAATCATTATATTTCTAATATGTAATCTCATAGTATTTTTTTGTTTGTTTGAAAAACACAGTCTAACACTCTAACAGTCACAGTCGTTTTTTTTCTCATTAGACCTAGTAATATTTTGATATGTCGCATATTTTTGACACAAAGGTGCGTATCCATAAGAATTCTATATTTTTGACTCATTAGAGTACCTATCTGGGTATCTTTTTTAACCCCCAGACGCGGATATAGCGGCCCTCCCCAAGATCAAGCGGGACCAGATCACCCTGACCAAGTTCCTGGGCAGTGGCGCCTTCGGGGAGGTGTTTGAGGGAGCCGCTAGGAATCTGGACGAGACAAGGGTGGCTGTCAAGGTAAGATTTGGGGAGGTGTTTGAGGGAGCCGCTAGGAATCTGGACGAGACAAGGGTGGCTGTCAAGGTAAGATTTGGGGAGGTGTTTGAGGGAGCTGCTAGGAATCTGGACGAGACAAGGGTGGCTGTCAAGGTAAGATTTGGGGAGGTGTTTGAGGGAGCTGCTAGGAATCTGGACGAGACAAGGGTGGCTGTCAAGGTAAGATTTGGGGAGGTGTTTGAGGGAGCTGCTAGGAATCTGGACGAGACAAGGGTGTCTGTCAAGGTAAGATTTGGGGAGGTGTTTGAGGGAGCTACTAGGAATCTGTCAAGGTAAGGGGAGGTAATATTACCTTAAATTAAGGTAATAGCAAGGTAAGTTGTGTGAAGAACCATTGGAGGAAAGTAGTTATATGTATAAGAGGGCGTGTTTAAAAATGTACATAGAACTGTCAATTATAAAACAGGATTAAAATTAAGATACGCCAGAATGTCCCACAAGTCGGTCTATAGTGCGCTGTGATTGGTTGAAACTCTCGACTTGAGGGAGGGGCTGGCATACCTTAAATTAAATAACAACTAACGGACTGACTTGATCGTGAACTTAACTAGTCATTAGCAATTTCATCTTAATATATAAATGTCAAAGTCACTGACTGACTGATCATCGCTCTACAGCCCAAACCGTAATACCTAGCGAGCTGAAATTTGGTAGGTAGCTTTGTCTTATAGTCTAGATGTGCAGTAGGACGGGATTTTTCAAAACTCCCACTACAACACCTGCCATTGGCGAAAAAGGATTTTTTGCTTTCACGGCCATGCCTCGGCCCTCAAAGCGGGCGACAGCCCGCTAGTTCTGTATAAAGTTGTTCTTTCAGTTCCTGATCAAATCTATTCACGAGCATTTATGCAAATTGTCTACACAAATGTAAATATGTATATTTCCAAAATATACCCAAGTCCCGTTGGTTCAAGTCCCGGTTTCAACGTGAATTTAGTAAGGCAAGTTTGTGTAGTTGTGATATAACGCAAGTGATTAACACAAATATGATGACTTCAATCAATTTAACTTTCCAGACGTTGCGGAAGGGCGCCAGCCCCCAGGAGAAGACTGAGTTCCTCAAGGAGGCCCTGCTGATGAGCAACTTCCAGCACGAGCACATCCTCCGCCTCATAGGGGTGTGTCTCGACAACAACCCCACCCTGATCATCATGGAGCTGATGGAGGGGCGGGACCTGCTCAGCTACCTGAGGAGCCATCGGCCCACCAAGGTAGAGACTTTTCACACAAAATATTCTGTTCACTCCGTACACGTGAGGGGGATTTCCGGCCCTTTCCAGGCTGGCTGAGGTTAATATGGGTAAAACCACCGTCCTCCAGCGAATGGAAGGTAAAACCCGCGTCCTAATAAGAACGTGAAATGAAATAGAATATTTGTAGGTAGGAAGGGCATCCGGCCGTAAAAATGTGACACAACCAACCAACCCCAACCATAATGTTGAACAATGCTGACCCCAGTAGGTTTGGGAAAAGGCATAGTGAAAGAAGAAGAATACCATTAGTTATTGTATATTTACGGAAAATAACTTATTTACAAAGATGAAGATCGACAACAAATTTACAAAATATTTACAAATATACCTAATGATATACAATTTAAAAATACGTACTAATTTCAAAAATACCCACTTAATAGACAAAATGGAGGTCACAATGTTCGAGTCAGAACTTTCCCCATTTAAAACACAACATCAAGTCCACAGAGGTAAAATGTCTATTATAGTAGAATCCCGCTAACTTGAAATCAAAGAGACGAAAGGGTCATTTCGAGTGAGCGAGATTGCACTGTGATCCTCTGTCCGGCAGGCGGACCCGTCCTGTCTGGACCTGAAGGATCTGCTGTCCCTCTGTGTGGACGTCACCCGCGGCTGCAAGCACCTGGAGGAGATGCACTTCGTCCACAGGGATCTGGCCGCCCGCAACTGTCTGGTCTCCTGCGGGGACCGCGCCCGCCGCATCGTCAAGATAGGAGACTTTGGCCTCGCCCGCGACATCTACAGGAACGACTACTACAAGAAGGAGGGGGAGGGGCTGCTGCCTGTCAGGTCAATATACAGGAATTTATTACTGTTAAATTCTTTAAGAGGTAATAGGACATCATATGTAGAGTACAAATGATTACAAATAATGAATTTTAGACATTGAAATAGCTTTCTTTAAAATAGAACACAATGAAAACATGTTTTTGTGCAAAAATGATGCACCTAGTACACAAAAAAACATAATATGAAGGTATTTTGCGTTAGGGACAAAAAACTTTCAATCAGAAAAAACCCCCTCTTTTTTTCTTCTTTTTTTAGAGTTTTTGATCTAATACTTTTAATTACCTTTAACCTGTTATATTTTAAACTATATTATTTTAAATTTTATTTGTGTGTTGCGCGTTGCAACCAAGTAATTGTAGGAGCAAGAACTCTGATTGTTAAGTCTCCTCTGTAAATAAATATAAAAAAAACCCCTTCAATCATACAAAACCCCTTCAATTTCAGATGGATGGCTCCTGAATGTCTGGTGGACGGCGTATTCAGCACCCAGTCAGACGTGTGGGCCTTCGGCGTCCTGCTGTGGGAGATCATGTCGCTGGGGCAGCAGCCGTACCCCGCGCGGACCAATGTGGATGTGCTGCATTACGTGAGGGCGGGGGGACGGCTCAACCGACCAGCCAACTGCTCCCACCTCATGTGAGTAGGATGAGGGACTCGTGTCTTAGCCAGTGTCAATGACACGTTGAAAACACCATAGTTCAGTGCTTTAGACTGTCGCGGTAGCTCAGTGGTCAAGGCTTCTGGTAATCCAGAGGTTCAAAACCCAGATGGCCAAAAACGCGGGTTCAAAACCCAGCTGGGTTTTGAACCCGCGACCTTTTTTGAACCCGCGATTACCAGACCGACAGAAAATGTTCAAACTTGATGACTGAGAGGAAACTGTCTTCCCCCACAGGTACAGCCTGATGCTGAAGTGTTGGTCCTCCGAATCTGACAAGAGGCCCTCCTTCAAGTACTGTCTCCAGATTCTCGACTATCTCAAGTCCATCAGTAAGCCGCTTACGCTACAAGTAGATGCGGGTGAGTACTTGGTCTGTGGGGACGGCATACTAAAGCGCACGAATAGCTGAGTGGTTAAGCACTCGCCTGCCATGCGGAAGGTCCCGGGTTTGAACCGCCGCGCCGACAAAAATTTGTATTCAAAATTTGGTTACAGTTGTTTGTAAGGGATACCTTCCGGTGCGCTCGTGTTGACCCAGCACCTAAATGAGAAGTATTGTGTTACTTCTCGCCCATCAGAGGGGAGGCATACGACGGGATGGGCAGGCTACAACACAGACCACAAGCTTTTACAGTAGCTCCTGTTTCATAGCTACGAAATAAAAAAGACTGTGTAACACTCATCTTTAAAAGAAGAAGAAGAAGAAAAAAAAAAAACGAGATTCCGATTTCATGATTGACTGTACGTACTTCCGCAGTGAACGAGAGACACTATTCACTAATGGGCGGTTCGAGATTCGCCTGCAGGTTCCGACTCATGTAGAGTAAAGGTCACTTGATCAATTTGGAGCTCTGTGATTGGTGGAAATTGATTACGTGACGTTAAATCTACATAAAGGCGGACCTGGTAGGACCATCTCGACCCGTGCCACAGAGGTATTACAAAAACGTTTATTAATTTCGCCCTAAATCTAGACCTAAGTCCACAGAGGTATAACAAAAATAGAGTCACATTTGAGAATTCTGCCATTTTGATGAAAGCCAAATTTTTTTTTATTCATTTCGCCCAGTTACATTATGAATTTATTAAGATAAAAATGTGAAAAACTGGGTAGGTTAAATTTTCGATAAATACAATACTTTCCTAATTATAGGATAAGGACAGTAAAAAAAACACTGCCAATTATGGACACATTGGACACAATACTTCCTCGTGATTGTTTCACATTGTAAACACGTGCCAATTTTGAGATTTTATACAAAATTACTTGTATCTTCAAAACGACTGAACCGATTTTCTCCAAATTTGTTTGATATGGTAGAATATCGTTTTTCCTACATTCTAGACTCTTCAAAAACTTCTGTATCGGCAAGTCGTGGTCCTTATTTTTTTACTTTTTTGTCCAAAATTTCGGATTTTCTTAAATATCATAGTCAAATTATAATTAATTAAAAAATAAATACAAATAGGCTATGTAAAACAATAATATACATATACATACTAAATTTCATCTAAATCGAGTGTACCGTTCAAGAGATATAAGCGTTTAAGTAAAAAGTTAGTGGTCAGGCGCATGGTCTCTTTCACCCAGAACCGCTAGTACGAATTCGATGAATTTAAAATGAGACCATCTACAGAATGTCCCTAGATGTGTGCAAAATTTCATCAAAATCCGTCGAGTAGTTTCCGAGATTTGCGCGTTACAAGGAATCGTTTTAATAGACCGACGTACCGACAGACGGACACAAAACCAAATTTGCTCAGGAGGTTATGAAACGTCCAGAAATATGAAAAAAATTGAAATCGGAGCAAAAAAATTTTTTTTTTTTTTTACAAAAACGAACACAATACTTCCGATTTCTAAGATTAGAAATTTCTCGGAAGTAATTACCTAGCAGGGACTTTGATTTTCAGATCTCCTCTGTTAATAAATTAATAAAAAAAAATGCCTCCCCCAGAGTATCCCGCCCAGCAGGACACCAGCAGCCCCCTACACACGGAGCTAGAGTTTACCTTCCAGGATCCAGAGGAGGGGGAGGGGGAGATGCCTGGCTACCTAGAGCTACTCAACATGGAGGCTTACTACGAGATACCCCGGCCCTACCCACCAGGTGAGTAAGCCTAGAGCCTGGAGCTACTCAACATGGGGGCTTACTACGAGATACCACGGCCCTACCCACCAGGTGAGTAAGCCTAGAGCCTGGAGCTACTCAACATGGAGGCTTACTACGAGATACCGCGGCCCTACCCACCAGGTGAGTAAGCCTAGAGCCTGGAGCTACTCAACATGGGGGCTTACTACGAGATACCCCGGCCCTACCCACCAGGTGAGTAAGCCTAGAGCCTGGAGCTACTCAACATGGAGGCTTACTATGAGATACCCCGGCCCTACCCACCAGGTGAGTAAGCCTAGAGCCTGGAGCTACTCAACATGGGGGCTTACTACGAGATACCCCGGCCCTACCCACCAGGTGAGTAAGCCTAGAGCCTGGAGCTACTCAACATGGAGGCTTACTATGAGATACCGCGGCCCTACCCACCAGGTGAGTAAGCCTAGAGCCTGGAGCTACTCAACATGGAGGCTTACTACGAGATACCCCGGCCCTACCCACCAGGTAAGTAAGCCTAGAATCTAGACTAAGCCTGATAGAGCCTAAGCCAAGGGTTTGTGAGGGAGCATTAATCTTTTTATTGTTTATTTTTTATGGGAATGAAACTCTTCTAAATAAAATTGTACTAGCTACTTAAATAACCTTCACACAGCCTGAAAGGGCCCGACATAGCCAGCAGAACATGGTTGAATTTTTTTCTTCTTCTTCTTCTTTTTCACTTTGCATTTTCCCAAATCTACTAAACTTGGGGTCGGCATTGTTCAACCTCTTCTTCCTAGTTAAGCTTGGTTGGTTCTGGCACTCCTACCTCCACATTTTACGGCAAGATACCCTTCCTAACGATTGGCCAAAGGCGCTAATAATGTGTATCTGTTAAACGTCCCCAAGAAAAACACCTGTAGTATTTTATATTATGTATTTGCATTTTTCTAAAAAAGGTTTATTTTATTTTTAAAGACTTTTATTTGTCTGCAGATCCCGACGAGCTGGATGACGCACTCAGCCTCGACATTGAGGCCGCAACCCCTTGAGCCGGAACACCACACGAGGCAGACACCTAGGCACTCCACACCTAGCTCTCAGATCTCAGTGATTCTTCTCTCAACCTCTCACCTCAGTGCATCTAGTCTTGTTTATCAACTAACCTTACTGTGTGAACACAGCGGAGCCCCCTTACCCTAGACAAGCAGTCTGGCTGGGGAACTTTAAATAGGGAGAAGACCAGTGTCTCGCTAGAGGACTATAAACAGAGAATAGACTAGCAAACCCTAACAAGCCAGACTGGAGGACGTTCAACAGGGAGAAGACCATTGTCTCGCTAGAGAACTATAAACAGAGAACAGACTAGCCAACCCTTACAAGCCAGGCCAACTTGCAGTTTCCTACGGGTTGAATGGCTTATAAAGAAAAAGTCCAAGTCCTCACGATGGTTGATCGCACATAGAAATATGTGGTTCAGGACAAGCCATCTTTGATATAGAGTTGGTTGGAGACCATCATTCCCCTCCAGCTGTAGCCAAGCTGGCTACAATAGCAACCCTAGGCTAGCGCCGACGCCGGTACCACGTAAAATAATCTAACCATGTTATTAAATGGAAGAATACTCAAAGGAGTCCCAGAAATCATTGGGTGCAGGGCTCCGTTGTGGCCCCGCATTTACTGACAGCGTCGATGGGACATTGAATTCAATAGTCCTCGTTCTGACATTAAGTTAAGCAACGTCCAGCGAGGTTAAGACTTGGTGCGTCATCATTCAATTTCCAACTCTCGTAATGCTAGATATTCTAGGCCACACACATACTGGGTAATGTTTATGTGGGTAGCTGGTTCGTAGATTTACAAGGAATAGAGCGTAATATCTCCGTTTTGATATGACCTTAACACGCCGGATGTTAAACCCTGTAATAACAAATAAGAAATAACCATGTTTATTGCCAGCCCAAAGCAGTCTGGTTGAGGGTGGCTGGTGCGAATTTCAGAGAGTAAACAGTAAACTCCTGTATAAATCCCTTCAGTACCTACGTTGAGACAAAATCCACTCATTGGACATGGAAGAAGCCTGTGTACATCACATCTGGGCGTCCATAGAATTTTTCCACCACTCTGAAATGGGTATCCTGTACGCTTCTCACAGGATTATCATATTGGTTCCTGCTGAATTTTGGAATTTGACAGTTTTAGGTCAGTACCCTACATTGTGAAATACAGGGTGAGCATAAAGTCTCACCCCACCCCCCGTATCTCGAGAATGGCTAAAAATACAAGAACACGCAAAAACCCGTATTCCTTAATTTTTAGGGGGATTAATTTTCAGCCAAAAAAAAATTGACTACACGGCCCCAGTCAGGCTGGGCAATCTGGGCATGGACCAACTTTAAAATTTTAAATAGAATGGTATGTCTTGTGGCATATTGTTTTAAAGGTCTCATAGAGAGAAGTTCATTACAACAAATTTCAGTGAGCTACAACTTACCGTTCTCGAGATACAGAGTCGGACGCCCTGCTTAATATCCATATATTTTGACCTATAACTCGTTAACCGTAAATTATAGAAAAATGAAATTTGTTGATAATAACTCCTTATGACAAGCACTTTCGAAAAAATTATAATTCGACATACTCTGTTGATATTAGTTTCTGGTCGGTTTCGTCAGCCACCCGAACGAAAAGTCCGAAAAAATTTAACGAAAAAACAAATCCAGTTTTAACTTGTTCGAAAGTTCTTGCGATAAGGAGTTATTATCAACAAATTTCATTTTTCTGGAATTTACATTCAACGAGTTATAGGTCAAAATATATGGATATTACGCAGGACGTCCGACCCTGTATCTTGAGAACGGTAAGTTGTAGCTCACTGAAATTTGTTGTAATGAACTTCTCTCTATGAGACCTTTAAAACAATATGCCACAAGACATACCATTCTATTTAAGATTTTAAAATTGGTCCATGCCCAGCCTGACTGGGGCCGTGTAGGAAAATTTTTTTTTGGCTGAAAATTAATCCCCCTAAAAATTAAGGAATACGGGTTTTTGCGTTTTCTTGTATTTTCAGCCATTCTCGAGATACGGGGGGTGGGGTGAGACTTTATGCTCACCCTGTATAACAATGTTACATTTTTATTTTAGTCTGCGCAAACTCCAACTGTGTTTTGTCATCTTTGAGCTAAGATCATTTTCCGATCGCTCAAGCTCAGTGGTCAAGGCGTCCAAGAGTCCATCTGAAAGGAAAATCCCCATCAGTTGCGGGTATCAAACCCGCGATTTTTATATTAAATCAACAACACATACCTAGCTCGATCTTTTATTTCTGGTGAGTTAAACTTAGGTATATATTTGTAAATATTTTTGTATATACTTAGAGAGATTTAATACAAGTGATTTTTATTGTATTAATTTTATATTTTTATAGCAGATACCTATATAATTTTGTGATTTCGGCATTATTTGTTTTATTTGTAAGAATATAATTTATTTTTGGTGTTTAATTTTACATAATTTTTTTTTATTGTGAGAGTAGGTATTATGTTGATACCTAATTTTTAATATAAGATCTTTAATAAATACAATAAAAACATTTGCGTTTGTATTTGTACAATACACAGTAAAAGTTTCATATTTATTTCAAAAAAGTAATAAATTCTTTAAGTAACATTAAATGTTTGATTATAGCTAAACTTACATAAATTCACTTTCACATATCTATATGAACCAGATAACCATTATAATATAATGATTTTAAAGAAATGTATTTATTTTTTATACAAAAGTAAGCTAAGCATTTCACACAGAAATATTCCAAAATAAAATAACAGAAATTTATAAAAGACATAGGTACTGTAAAAAACATGAAATTTTTTTAGAAACAAAAACATTTGATGGAAACAAAATAATCAGATTTTTTGGTATTTTCTTTCCTAAATTTTAATTAGAATTCCAAACTAGAAGTACAAGAAACATTTAAGTACCCGAATTATATTTTATTTTATCTCGAACCATTTTTGTAGTGCCATAAATTTTCTCTGCAACGCTAATTTGGTTTCAAATAATTCAGAAAGCTAGAGATACATTTTGTTCAGTTTTGAAGAGAGTTGGAAAATTAAGTAAGAAAAACTGTATCGTTGAACATTAGAATCTAATGGCACACTTAAAGCAAAGACACTTTTTACCAACCTCCTTTACCTCATTTTGACCTTGAGAGGATCGGCACGAACGACCAAATAATTGGTTAATGTGCCTAATTGGAAAAAAAAAAAAAAAAAACACTTTTTAATCAGTATACACAGTAATATACACATCAAAGAATCGTTTCATTTAGAGAGGCCACAAATTTTTGACAGTGTTTGGTGGATTTGTTTTCAATTGGCTGTATGGAATGGCCATGCATGCCTACCAATGCCAAAAAGAAAATAAAAAATAGTGGATTTGTGACGTTTCTTAATTTATGTGTATCAAAATTCTATGATAACACTAGACTTTCTTAGAAATGAATAATTAGTTCGTTTCTGTTCTTCTTACTCACTGATGATATCAGCCTAAAAATATTCAAAGAAGTTTTACTACAGGTGTACGGACACATGGTTTGATTAATTTTTTTTTATCATAAAAAAAATACAATGAATCAAGTACAATGCAGCAAGTGCTGCAAAAGACATTAATAGGCAACTGGGGCTTAATAAGTTATAATCAACTCTTAATACAGATAACTCTAAAATTATGCTCAAAACATTTTGTCCAAACGCTCTTGAATCTAAAAATAAAAGATAAAATAAAGTTAAGAAAAAATTGCACGTTTTAAAAATTATACATAATTTTTATTATGACATACATTTATTAAGGTTTAGGTAGTTAAATATTTATTTTATTGTTTGTGTTTGATTTGCTATTGAAAGGAAAATTGGGGAGATACGTTGAAAAGACGTTTGAAAAAAAAAACTAGACATTGAACTAATAACATAATATGCAGTGAAGAAAAATCTCTGTGAGGCATTGATCGCATAGACAAAGATTTAATTGGAGATTTAGCTAAAGCTTCCTTAAGGTGTCAATACGCTGGCTTAAATGGTAGATACATTTAAAACTACCTACAAGTGTGAATGTTTAATTTAGAACCGAATTATGGAACAGGATTAGATGAACTAATCTTACACTATCCCTTAACATGCCCTCTGGTAGGAATTTCAACCAATCACAGCGCATTTATATCAGCTGTTAAGTGATAGTGGCTTGGATTAACAAATCCTAGATATTTAATTCTGTTTCATAATACATTTACAACTTACAGCAAGATATGTTTCTCATTGCTGTTCTCCTGAAAAGTTTTCTTTTTGAAATTCCCGGATTGTGCAACTCACCCATTCAATTAATTAATATAAATAATATGTGAAAGTGTTGCATCACTTTTATAAGTTAATATTTACAGAGAATAGAGAGAGAGACAAAAATGTGAGTTACACTACAAATAGTTTTGGTCCACAATAACAAATCTAAGTCAGTCAAAAATATTTACACTAGGAAAAAAAAGATTAAACAAGAGTACAGTACAAAAATTAGATGACGAAATAAATAATCGCTATCTTATTCAATCGAAAGAAATACCTACCACCGGATTGTGAATTTCATGCAAATAGAAGGCAAAATGTTGAAAAAAGCCAATTTTCCTTGTCATGGCCGCATTTTAAATAATAGCTACTAGTGGCCTACCTGGAAAGCCCCAACAAGGCATGGCCTAATAATTACAAACTCTGTACATTTTGAACTCCTTTAAAGTGTAATGAAGCATTAATCGGAATTTAGAGAGACACTATATTTGGCACTTCTTCTATGTACAATAATTGTAAATGGTGAAAACATAGATAAAGAAATCCCAAGGCTCTCTGTGCATCTAATATGAAGCAAGCCGGAGCACGATTTTCCTCACGAGAAAATGGCGGACAATGTGTGCGCCATTTTCTCTAAAGCAGAAAGGGTGCTTCAGTTCTCGACCAGAGTACTTTATCTAATTTCCAAATCTATGGGTAAAAAGTCCCATGAGGCTCTATAATCTATATCTATCGCATTTCACTAACATTTACAAATGAATGAATATATTGGTCATTGCTCTACGAATCATAAGACGTCGCATAAGATGACAAGTGTCCTATACATTGTAGGGAGAGCTCCACCACTTCACTTCTATGCTTTTATTTGTCTTCATTTTTTTTCAGTCCTCATATTCAGACAGTTCAGTGTAGGCATTGTATGTAAAGTGTTCTTTTATTTGGCCTTTTATTGTTAAAATCATGATAGACTGGTTGGGGTTCCACAAGAGAAGACCATTATCACACCGACGTCTTTTAGATCTATTGTGAGCATTCTTTTTAACGTCCTGATATGAGATAGTCAAGACGGGGGATTAATCCTCCACTCGCTGGGAATCGTACCTGGTCTTTCTACTTTACATAAAAATCTCTTCATAGCATGCGCTTTCTCTACGCATTGTAGGAGGTCCCGTAGGACCTGGACAGACCCTGGATGCGTCCCTTCTCCTCCTCCTCGTCCTCCTCCATCATGGTCTTGGCGGAGTGGCGGCGACTCCTCCACTGCCGGCTCAGATCCAGGACCGACACATCCATGTCCTTGAAGGTGTTGAGCAGGACAATGCCGCAGATGATGACGAGGAACCCGCACAGGTTTCCTATGATGTCCTGGCCAGTAGAAGTGGGAGTTGAGAAACAATATTATTAGTTATAACTAGTGGTTCTGTGAACTGTAAACCTCACTCAGATTCAACTATCGCATTATAAATGTTTAATCAAGCATGAGGACATTGAGGCCTTTCATTAGCCGTATTTTTCTTTCTAACTAAAGTTAACCAAACGGGAATAAAATGAACCAAACTGGAACCAAGTCATTTTTCTTTTGGAAGAGGAAAAACTTCCACTTCCAAAGTTAACCAAAATGGAAGTAGAAAATTCTTGCTTCCAGTTCTTTTATAGGTTAAGTCTATTGTTTATATTTAAAAGTACCGAAACGCATTTTTCTTTTACGAATGTGGTGAAGTTGACCTTGGAATAAAATGGAAATATTTGGAAATATCGCACCTGGAATTTTTTTTTAATTCAAAAGAAAAATGGGCCTATTCAATACCCCACTCGATAGGTTTTAATTAAAAAATATCAACCGGCCCTTTTTCGAATTTTTGCCACAGTGCGGCCAACTTAGCTTTCACGATTACCAATTATTACTACTTATCTCAAATGTATTTTCTCATCGACTCTACAAAATTTCAAGAGCCAGTGCAAAAAAATATTTAAAGAAATAAATAAATAAAGTTTTTATTGCAAATAATTGTTTACACAAAATTACAAAGTCACAATAATACAAAATGATAGAGTAAACATAACATAGATCAGTAGAATTAAACTTGTGAATTAAAATTAACTAAAAGTTAGGGTATAAAATTCATTATAACTATAAATTGGATTCTCTATGAGAAAATTTTCCATGTACTTTATAAATTCTCTCATAGAGAGATCTCTTATTTTAGGGGGTAAATGGTTGAAAAGTTTGATGGCAATATAATCAGGTGAGCACATAGCTTTAGAGGTTCTACATTTTTGTTGTACGATGGCCCTAGAAGATGCATACCTTGTGTTGTGTGAGTGGATGTCTCTAACTGTGGTGTAATTATTTATATTTTTCTTAATAAATTTTAATTGGCTCATAACATATAATGCGGGTATAGTGAGAACTTTTAAGTTAATGAATAATGGTTTACTATGTTCTCTAGAAGAGTTTCTGGTTATTATTCTAATTGCATTTTTTTGTCTTCTCATTATAAGTTGTACATGGTCTGCAATGCCCCAAAAACGTATGGCATATGTTGCGACCGATTCAAAAAGAGACTGATAAGACATTTTAAGAATATTGATTGACACGTGATCTCTTAACTTATAAAAAAGATAGTTAATGGATGCTAGTCTTTTCGAGAGTTTTTCAATATGGTTATGCCACCTAAGTCTGCTGTCAATATCCAGCCCTAATAGTCGAGCTGATTTTATGTTGGATATTTTCTCGGAAAGATTGAAAACTATTTTTTCCATTTTATCAACATTATTGTGCAGTAGATTGTCTTTGAACCATGTTTCCATTGCACTTAGTAACATGCGGGATTTCATACTTGCTGTTTCTTCTGAGTCTTCAATAATTAAAATGGACGTATCATCTGCATACTGATACAGCGAAAGAGCACTATTTTTAGTGGGAGTGACATCAGTGAAAACATTTGCACCCGCAGTGGCATTGTAAGTGATGTCAGCATTTACATCATAATCATTAAGAGCAACAATTTCAGCATCACTATATACAATACTGGGATTCTGGTTTAGAGCAGCAGAAGCTACAGTAAAATGAACATTGTGATCAGCATTAGCTGTATCAGTAGTAGAGACACTAGAACTTGTATCATTTTCAAAAAAAGCTAACTGAATGGATCCAAAATAAAAAATGGATACAATACAAAGGGAAAAAAAAATATATACACAAAGTGCGGGGTTATTGCCTATGGCAATCTCTTCTACCCAACCCTACAGAATTGAACGAATAAAACCTAATACCTATGTAGTTCAATCCCACCAAATTGTTAACTGGGCCATCCGGCAGGTTTTATTCACGGGTAGCTAAATTTTTTCCTGCGAATGGAGGGTAAAACCCCCGTCTCGAAGTGACCTCGCTGTTGAATGAGAAGTTAATCACAAGTACACCAGTGCACTGGTAGTCAAGTGGTTAACGAGCTAGTCTAGTAAACCAGGTAGCGTAGGGATCCGTTGGTTCGAATCCCACCCAGTGCATACATTTTTATATTGAATTGGGATATTGATAATAATAAATATCCGGTGGTTCAAGTACCGGTTTCAACGTAGAAGTAGTGAAGCGAGTTGGAATGGTTGTGACATCAAGAAAGTGATTAAGACAAATAATATGATAACTTTACTTTACTTTATATATATAAAAGTCTTACATTGGCGCCCAGGTGCTGCCACTCCTTGAAGAGAATGGCGGAGGCGGTGATGACCAGGGTCGTGAACATGACATAGTAGATGGGGGTGACGATGCCCGTGCTGAACAGGTCCAGGGACTTGTTCAGGTAGTTCATCTGGATGAGGATGCACAGCACCACCAGGCCCAGGAAGATCCAGGTCAGCGAGTTCCCCAGCTCGTTCTTCGTGCCTGCGACACCAGAGGACATTCTCTTTTTCATTATTGTTTCTTTGTTCAATCTATTTATTTTTCTTTATAATTTCATTGTATTTTACTGTATATATTTCATAATAAATACATTTCACCCATGACATACATAAGACCAGAGCCAGCGTCGCGGGCACTTTGAATACACAACTTCTCATTCAGTCACACAAGTTAAGCAACGTCCAGCGAAACTTGGATGGGTGACCGTTCAAGTTCGAATGCTCGTGATGCTGGCAGCCGCACTAAGGCTGGGTAAGGTTATTTTTGATTGGTACATTGTTGAGAGAAAAAAATTACAATACTTTCCATACAGTCTGTCCTAGTAGCTTAGAGGTCAAATCGTCGTTCTGGTAATCCAGAGGTCGCGGGTTTGAAAATCAGCCGAAACATGAAATGTTATCCTCTCGTTTGGGATGTTGACCACATAATAATACCTACGTCTTGGGCTTACTGCTGGAATAATAGCACTCTAATTAGAGTCCTATACTGCTTAATAAACAATTAGGATAAACAATAAAGAAAATATCGCTGTTTATACTGCCTTAGGTGTCTTAATTGTTCTTAATGTTCATATGTCCTCATTGTTCATAATGCCTCATAAACAATAATAATAATGCCGTGTTCATACTGCCTTATTAGGACTAATGTCCTCAGAAGTTAGACTTAGCTTAAAGGAGATGTATTGTTTATAATATCATTATTATACGAATAATTAAAAGTATTTAAAAAAATCCTAATAGGGCAGTATAAACAAAGCGATATTATTACAGGACCTAATAGAGAGATAAATAAAAAGTCTGTCCCCTTCATTTCCTCACCCGACAAGGTCTCCTTGACGGCCAGTCCGAAGCCCTTGCAAGCCATCACAGTGAGAGACCCCACAGAGGAGCAGAGGATAATGTACACCGACACATTTCTGTGCCCGTAGCGGGGTCCGAAGTAGTAACTAATGGACACGGACACCACGATCACTAGGGCCACGTAGATGATGAACGCTGGAGGAGGAATAATAGTTATTTGTTTTGTTAAATTAAACTTAAAATGTTTTATTATATTAAAGTTAAAATGTTTTATTATATTAAACTTAAAATGTGGGGCAAGAACTTCGATTGTTATAGACCTCTTTAAATAAATGTTCATTAAAAAAAAAATGTTTTATTAAATTAAAGTTAAAATGTTTTTTTTTTTTTTTTTTTAAGTGGGGTTTAACGTCGCTTTCAACTGCCATGGTCATATCACGACGGGGGTTTTACCCTCCATTCGCAGGAAACTCACAAACCTGCTACTCACATTGACCTCACCCAGCCTGAGTGGGGCCGGGAAAAGCCAGCGTCACGAGAATTAGAATTTGAATGGTCACCCATCCAAGTCTTAGCCTCGCTGGATGTCGCTTAACTTCGGTGTTCTGAAGGGAACCGGTGTATTCAACATGCCATCGACGCTGGCTTAAAATGTTTTATTAAATTAAACTTAAAATAAATAATAATAATACCGGGTGTACCGGTTCATTTATTAACGAGCATCAGAGCTCTTTGTACAATATAACAATATTTATAACAAAAATCAATCGAGATATAAAAAAAAACAACACACAACGCAACATTACAACCTTATTTATCATTAATTAATGATAAATAGGGTTGAACTCGGATTATATATTATAGCGTCGATGACACATTGAATACACCAGTTCTCATTCAGTCCTGGCCCCACTCAGACTGACCATGTAGTTGATCGTGACGTTTAAAAAGAAAAAGAAATACCTGGTTCTTGTATCTTGAGCAGAAGAACTTCAATACTCTCAATCTCTTCCTCCTTGGGTGAATGGATGACGACGATAGTGGAGCCTATTATGCAGAGGAAGCATCCGATCTGAGGACAAATTTCAAGTAAATACAGTTCCTACTATGCAGAGGAACCATCCGATCTAAGGATAAATATCAAGGAAGTACAGTTCCTATTATGCAGAGGAAGCATCCGATCTAAGGACAAATATCAAGGAAGTACAGTTCCTACTATGCAGAGGAAGCATCCGATATGAGGACAAATATCAAGTAAATACAGTTCCTACTATGCAGAGGAAGCATCCGATCTGAGGACAAATATCAAGTAAGTACAGTTCCTACTATGCAGAAGAAGCATCCGATCTGAGGACAAAATAAATATCAAATAAGTACAGTTCCTACTATGCAGAGGAAGCATCCGATCTAAGGATAAATATTAAAAAAATACAGTCCAACCTGGATTTAAGAGAACTGGAAATAAGAGAAACCTGGGTATAATAGAACGATTTCCAGGTCAAATTTGTATTATAAGTAAGTATTATTGACTTGACTTCCAGTGCACTTTTCCATATGTTTGACATTCTAATATCTTATTTTGCCCATTAGCCGCTGATCACATCAAAGTAGCTACTCATTTTACCTCACGAGGTATGAGTGCACACCATATGAATTTATAATAGTGGACATTTATTTATTTTATACTGCCCGATTAGTACTAAAGAGAACCTTTTTCCAGCAGCAGTAGTTTTGGTGCCATAATTCTGTGATCAAATACATGAGGATAAATGCATGCATTGAGTGGGATTCGAACCAACGTATCCTTATGCTACCTGGATTAGCATACTTGTGCGTTGACCAATTGACCACAGATGCAAACATTAGAATGTATTTATATTTAAAATACCAATCAACAGTCACTCTGGCCACAAGCCAAGATCTTGCAAATGGATAGTAGAAATACAATACACCAGAGATATTTCCTGTTGATATGTTTATATTGATGTATGAAGTCCCTATGACGAGATTAACATTTAATCTCGTCTATGTAACATTAAATGTTACGCAACACTAATATGTTTAACATTTAATTTTAGTATTACACTGTCTGGAGACGAGAAGTTGTACTTTTATCTGAAGCAAAGAATTTTCATTGCAATTCAGAGGGAATGGGCACCTAACCAGCTGGTGAAGAACTGTAAGGAGCGTTTCATCTGATCTAATTGAAATATATTACATTTAATTCTCTTTACAGGATTACCTGTTCTAAGAATTTTGCCCACCTATTTAGCTAGCTCCAAATGAAAAAATATCTACATTAACAACTTTCCTAAATACTTTACAATAATCTTTCTTTCTTGTTTGTATTGTTCTGAATTTTGTATTTTAATTTTTATCATTACTTGTTTGTACGTACAGTAATAATAATAATTACCTTGCCCAGGAGGTAGAGTTTCTCATTGAGGAACTTGGAGGCGAGCACCGCCGTGATGAGAACACTGAGGGCGCCCAGGGGCGTCACCAGGGAGGCGGGGGCGAATAGGTAGGCGGAGAAGTTGGCCAGCTCTCCAATGCCCACTGGAATTCACAAGGGTCACATTGTTTCGAGCATCGATCAGAGCATATTTGTGTTTGAGTTGAAATTTTTTAGAGGGAGGTATACAATATCTCCCTCTCATTTTTATACCTCCTTTTTATATGTTTATACTCTTATACCATACAATACCCACCTACCCAATAACCCACCAATAATACAATACAAAAAAATTGTGACTAGCAAAGTGGGAGAGAGATAGGGAACAATTTTTTGGAAAAAGGGTAGTGGTTAAAATCTATTTTGCCATTTGAAATTCCAAAAGTCTACCAAGGCATTAATGAACCATTTTTTTAATGTGGCTTTCAACTGCATTGTCATATCACGACAGGGGTTTTATCCTCCACTCGATAGAGACTCACACACCAACTACTCGAATTAACATCACCCAGCCTGAGTGGGGCCAATAATTGCCAGGATCAAGAGGGTTTGAATTTGAATGGTTCAACCAAGTTCAACTAGCAGCCTAACTTCAGTGACAGAACGAGAACTGGTGTATTGAACATAGCATTGACACTGGCTAATGGACCAGTTTATGTGTACTTCAGTATTTGCAGAGTTGACTAAGAAAGATGTACGACCATTTAGGAGCTGGGTCAACACAAGCGCACTGGAATGTATCCCTTACAAACAACTTTAACCAAATTGTGAATACAATTTTTTGTCAGTTTAGGGGTTTGAACCCGGGACCTTCTACATGGCGAGCGAGTATTTTACTACTGAGTTACTCATAAAAACTCATAAACACAAACATCATACTGTGGGTCAAAAAATAGGAACCTATTCAGATTTGAACCATGGTCACCTGACTGCAAGGAGAGTGCACTAATCATTCAGACATAATAATAAGTTTTTATTATAAAATACATATTTCTTCTTTTTTTCCCATATACAAGTACTTTTGTTCTATTCAGGAATGTGCACAACATCTCAATTTCACCTTTAAATGTTTCCACCACCACTGATGTCCATTGTCAATTGAAAAACATTGAGTTCAGTAGAACAAATGCATCTCAATGTTTAACAGCAGAATATTTATCATATGTACTCTTATTTTTGTCTTAATATGGGAATGAGTAACATTATTGATTTATCATAATTATCATTATATAAGACTGATTTTTTTCACACAATCATTATAAAATAAACAGACATTTCTACTGTTGGCAGGGAAAATAAATCTAACAAAATGTTGAGCAAGAATTGTTGATATATGTCATCTGTTCTTTATTGCTCCAAATACACTATCTTTCCAAATATTATCTTCTCTGCTCAAGGACATTCTACCTAATATTTTCCTCGAAAATGTAAGCTACTTCTAAATTTTTTACTATCATACGTACTTAGCTATAAATCTCATGACTTTTCATATAGAGATAGACCCACTTAATTAGGTATGACTACACCGTCTCATTACCATGACTCATGTTTCTTATCAAACATTTACATGAATATTGCATTATATTATGGGCTTCTTATATTGGATACATGAGTTACAGTGAAATCACTGAAGTAAAATAGAGCATGTCAAGAAATGTGAGGCGGGCATGTCTGGCTCTACCCAGGCTGGGTGAGGTTAACACATTTCGTGCGGCGTCACCCCCTAGCGGGTGACAGACTCTTATTTATACTGCCCGATTAGGACTGGAGTCTTCTAATTCCAGCATTTGTTTTGGTACCATTATTGTGGTTAAAGTCTCAAGTTAATGAGGATAAATTCATGCATTGGGTGGGATTCAAACCAAAAAATCTCTATGCTACCTGAATCAACAGACTAGCACCTTAACCACTCATATACAGGGTCTTCATAAAGTCTCACCCAGGCCTAGGTTTCTCGAAAACGACTCAGAATATCAAAAAACGCAAAAACCCGTATTCCTTTATATTTAGGGGGATTGATTTTCAGCCAATTTTTTTTTGCCTACACGGCCCCAGTCAGGCTGGGCATGGACCAATTTTAAAATCTTAAATAGAATGGTATGTCTTGTGGCATATTGTTTTAAAGGTCTTATTGAGAGAAGTTCATTACAACAAATTTTAGTGAGCTACGACTTACCGTTCTCGAGATACAGGGTCGGACGTCCTGCGTAATATCCATATATTATGACCTATAACTCGTTAACCGTAAGTTATGGAGAACATTTTTCTTGTTAATAATAACTCCTTATGGCAAGAACTTTCGAAAAAGTTAAAACTTGATTTGTTTTTTCGTTAAATTTTTTTCAACTGTTCATCCGGCTGGCTGACGAAACCAACCAGAAACTAACATCAAGAGAGTATGTCGAGTTATAACTTGTTCGAAAGGTCTTGTCATAAGGAGTTATTCTTAACAAGAAAATTTTTCTCCATAATTTACGGTTAACGAGTTATAGGTCAAAATATATGGATATTACACAGGACGTCCGACCCTGTATCTCGAGAATGGTAAGTCGTAGCTCACTAAAATTTGTTGTAATGAACTTCTCTTATTAAGACCTTTTAAAACAATATGCCACAAGACATACCATTTTATTTAAGATTTTAAAGTTGGTCCATGCCCAGATTGCCCAGCCTGACTGGGGCCGTGTAGGCAAAAAAAAATTGGCTGAAAATCAATCCTCCTAAATATAAAGGAATACGGGTTTTTGCGTTTTTTGATATTCTGAGTCGTTTTTGAGAAACCTAGGCCTGGGTGAGACTTTATGAAGACCCTGTATATACTAATGCATGTTGAGTGGGTTGGATGAGTGACTGTGGTTATTCCATAAAAAAATCAAATTATTTTAACCCACAGGCAAATAATTGCCTTTTATACTCACTTGTAAGAAGTCCTGCCCACCAAATCCATTCTCTCAGATATCCAAAACCTCCTGCTGCTGCTCTTGTGTGTCCCGAACTGCTCAGTTTATTGAGAGCCAACTTCTTTATGATGAAACTAGAACCTGAAATGAGAGAAAAAAATTGGAATACCTAGGTACATTCCTGTACTTGGAAAAAATTCCTGTCAATATGTAGTTGGACATTGCCCAATGAAAATGAAAATATGTTTCTGCAAAAATATCAAGTGATTTTATCTCTTTCAGTGGGGAGATAACTATTCTGTCCTCTTGATAATCAGCAGACCAGCCCCAGTGGCAGCTTGTGAGGAAAAGTACAAGGAGAGTTTTTTAAATGTTAAATTATTATTCGGTATAGTATAATTATACTTTTAGACAAAAAGCCAGGAATTAAACCAGGAACCTCTAAACCCTGAACCCAAAGTTCTATTAGTATTACAATAAGGACCCTAAGTAGATCAAGATATTAAAATGTCAGTACATCCTCATTAATTTTTCTTTATCTCCTACAGATTCAGCTGTGCATAATATTCTGTTGTTTTTTCCTAATAGGGTAGTCTTCTTTTTGGCATTGGTAGGTAAGGCCATTCCATACAGCCATAGGGTAATCTTGATTGCACACTATAAATAAGGTGATATTATTATTTTTGAAGGTGCACCTTTCTTCACCAAAGAAGATAAAGGTAAGTAGATACGTAATTTTAATAAGGGTAGCCAAGTATATTATACTTCATTAACATATCATTGCTTTGTTGCAAAAAAAGATAGATCTAACTTCCTAGTTCTAACTGAAAATTTGATTTCTTGAAGAACAGATGGTTCCCCTAGATTTTTTTTAACTTGTAATTTTTATTTTATAACATAATATATAATGCTATAGTCAAGCTATCATTAATTATCATTCTCGTGACATTAAAATATTTGAGGAATTCCATTGAGTAGTTACCAAAAATTATGTAACATGGGATTAGTTATGTTTTAGCTTACCAATGAATAGACTTGCTGTGATTGTGAGACCCAAGCCAATGTAGAATTGAGTCTCGGAAATAATCTGGGGAGAAGATGGTGGTTCAGCCATTTTATAAAAACGTTAAAATTAATTAAGAATCCATCAAATGAACAGTACAATAAATAACACACAAAAATGAAATTACAATCTAAATTAATTGTTATCAGAATTTCAGAATAGCTCACAAGAATTTCCTTTTCAGATTTGTCCCTGATATGGGAAGCGAGCAACTAGAGTAAGATTTGATTTTTTCAGAAAATAGCACAATGTTCTACAGGGTACAACAAAAAACTTGAGGGAATTTTCGTTAATGTAGGGGAATTTTACTCTAGGGAATCAATCTTTTTTATTGCTGATAAAAGTCATGATTTACCTACATTCCTACATCTGTGGATTAGGTAGGTAGGTAGGTACCTACTCTAAATTAACAGTGACATATTTATAGAGAAATGCTATGGACTATGGACGCCTAACTGCCCTCTCAGGTTGCCAAGATGACTAAGCTAGTGTACCAAATGTGTGAAAAAAACAATGAAGATAATAAATTAGGACACAGAAAGTAAAGTAAAGAAAGAAAATTGATCTCACTAAGTGAGGTTCTGTTTTAACTTGCATACTAGACAATTTGGCTTTCGTTTGTTTGTCTGTCTGTTCCGCGATAACTCCCGACCGGATTCTTCAAAATTGATGAAATTTTGTATTACATGTTTATTGGGGTCTTTAAAATTTTACCTATAGTTTTTAGGCCAAATTAGGTTACTCGGGGTCAAATGGGGGTCATTTTTGTTAGAAATTAAAATGATGTTTCTATTTTTATTCGTTAAAGAGTGTTAAGAAAATTAATATATTTGCGTTCAGTAGTGAAATTTTGTATCTAATCGTGAAAGCTAAGGCGGCCGCACTGTGGTAAAAAATCGAAAAAGGGTCAAAAAAAGTCCGGTTGATATTTTTTAATTAAAACCTATCGAGTGGAGTATTGAATGAACGGTCTCAATGTCCTCATGCTTGATTGAACGTTTAAATGCGATATTTGAATCTGTGTGAGGTTTATAGTTCATACCTACTTGTTATATAAAACAAAAGAAAGACAAAATATTAATTATACCTAATATACTTAATTATCACGAGCCCATAGATTAATAGGTACTTTTGAATGTTCCAAGTTTATACCTAAGTTGGGATATTATGACAGTTCCTAAAGCCGGCCACATGTAAATGCATGCATGTGTGTGGCCGGCTTAACTCTTGAATTGCGCCTGTCATTAAGGACGTAGTTATGCAATGTGCCTTTCAAAGTTGTATCATAGCGTGTAGAATTCTACACGCTATGGTCTTATCACAAAAATGGCGCAATTGTTCAAAATTTAGGTGAATTTTTTAGAGAAAAAAAGAAAAAAGTGATTATTTTTGATTTTATGCTGTGATGGATAAAGTGAGATAATCGAATTTTTATTGAAATCAATGGTTTCTAATCCTATGAATTAACCTGAATGGTGTTTGCTTTATAATTTGATTTTGGTCACCTTACTTGGGTAGCAATATCCTCTGAAGTTTGTTGCTCATAACCTGTTGATAAGGTATGAGTGTGACCTGGGTTTGATTCCTGCTTCAATCAAAGGTATGGTAAAACATTTTAGTGCCCATATTTTTTTATTTTTACCATTAACCAAGGTATTCACTGTCATGTGATGAGGATAGCAATTGAGAATTAATTCTCATGAAATATAAAATAATAATAAATAAAGAGATTAAATACCAACAAACACCATGAATTTTTCAAATTTGTCAATGACAGTAGAATCTCACTTAACTCAAAATCCCAGTCAAGTCAAAAATTATGTTTACTTGAAAGAATTCTTTGGCCCTTGTTGAATTTTGCTCAGTATTCAAAATCTCAAAACTCTTGATAACTCAAAAGAAGCTTCTCTCCCTTGAATTTTGACTTGTGGGATTCTGCTGTATTATTAGCAAAGTTACAAAGAAGTAATATCAAGTCCGTGATTTGAATGTAACACACTGGTGATGAGAGATAGGAAATACCCACAGAACATACTAAGAAATAGGCAATACTGACTCACTCCCTATCCTCATAATGGCTTGAAATGAAAAAGCCCAAGTTCTCACAATGGTTTATTGCACACAGAAATATGTGTTTCAGAACAAGCCAACTTTTCCACTTAATTTGGCCGGTGACCATTACACCCCCCAGCTGTACAACAACAACAACATCTTCATAACAATTTTACAGGTACCTGTGACATCATTGCCATGGAAATAGAACATCATAGACATAGGTATTGATTTTGTTTGAATTTAATTGTGTGTTTTAAAAAGTAACATTACAAACATTTTTACATGTTCCTCATATCTTTTATAACAACCAAGTCTCCAAGCTGTTGTAGACATTTAATAATATGTTTGCATATACAAAATATTAAAAGTTATTATGACTGTTAGCATTGTTACTCTTTAAAAAAATTGCTCCTTATATCAAAAACAAAATCTCCAATTTACTTAATTTTGTTTTGTCACTTAGCCAGTAGGTCTTTCAAGATTCAGTCATGAGAGAATACAGTGCTACCAAAAAATAGGGAAAACATTAACACCATCAAATATTGTTGAAGAAATGTTGGAAAACCAAGTTAAATGGAATGAAATACATCAATTGATTTATAAAATTTAAAAATAAAAGAAAATGATGGGAGGATGGCACTGTGAGAGCAGAGAGCCAGCATTCATGACCTCGAAGTAATGTCATACTGTTCCAGGGTCATAAATGTGAGGTGTAAGAGGAAGGGTTTTAGTGGGTTTGGACATCCACGTGCCATGATATCAATCCTACACTCCCCAAAGAAATACTCGCTTTGGGGGTCTTATTGAAGATTTCCAACCTCTTAGATAAAGAAAGGTCTTTTATTAAAAAAAAATATGATAATTGTCAATTGAAGCCTATATCTAGGTGTCACCAACCTCAGTAGCTTGATCACATACTTGTAACCTCGTCTCAGTGTAGATTTAGAAAAGTGAGTTTGAGTAGTTATGACATCACAAAAATGATTCATACAAGTATGATAATTTTTTAACTTTTATCTTGTTATCTTTTTTTCAGGAAATTCACAAACCTGCTACCCTCATTAACATAACATAAGTCTGGGTTGGGCCAGGAATTGGGGCTTTTAATCATATTATGTTGTTTTAAATGGTTGTTATAGTACTTTGTTTCTGATGATCTTGAACCAGGTCAGTGGATAGTATTTTCAGTGTATTATGTCTCTTTTATCATTTTAGAGAATCATTGAAACAACTATTCCCAGCTTGTACTGCCCCACAATCTTTATGTGGGTTATTTGATGTGGGACCAACTATCATAGGGACTTTTGGCTTCTTTATCTAAATTTATAGCCAGTCCCAGGGTGAGGTTAATGTGGGTAGCTCATACAAATCCCAGGAAATAGAGGGTGAAACCCCAATCCTGACTTATCTCAAATGAGCACATTAAAACCAAATAGAATCAAGTGATCACAATAGATCTAATGAGGCTGCAGTTTTAAATTAATGGTTTTACTGAAAACCTTATTACCAGGTCAGATAATAATAAATTTCTTTACTCATTTTCATTTAATGTGATTAAAGTATACAGTCCATAGAGCATAATATTATGTTACTTGTTGAAATAATGAGACCAACCTGACCATTATTGAATCTGTTCACCCTAGATAGTTTTGATAATAGCTTATTTAAGTAATAAATATTAAAGCCAAAAAAATCTGGGTTTAACCAAAGAAATCTGTTTTCTTTCCAAACATGGTGAACATAAGTTCAAGGCCACCCTGTATGTCTCTAAGGGCAAACTTAAGGGACAAAATCAGAATTACAAGTTTGAGTCAAAACATACAATTTGCCATTGAAAACAATTCACAGAATCCAAGCCCTGAACAGAGGTATTTCAAAAATGTCTATTCATTTTGCACTAGACCTCTAGGTTGTAGTCTTGTCATATTTCTTACAAAATATCAAAACAGTTTTTCCCTGAATTAGCAGTTGTATTCTTTGGTTTTGTTCAATCATATCATTTTTAAGTTAAAGTATGATTTATTTGTGGTAAAGTACAAGGCCTCTTCACTATTTTTGTGTGTAGTGCAGCATTACTAAGAGCCCCTCCTTTACTACCTCAGAAATAGAAAATTCTTAAACTCAATCAAACAAGAAGATATAAATCTGTTATTAAACTCAATCCCTAACAAAAGGAAACTTATTAAATTTATTTTAATGTTCTTACATTGAGACAAATAATACTGTAAAAAAAACGCAATATATGAATTTTTTATACTTTATGCTTTTATTTACAAATAATGACTCTGAAATAAATAAGTTAAGTTAATGATGATAGTATATGAAGAAAATAAATAAATGAGCAACAGTTGTTTATTTTTTTTGGATCTGACATAAACCTTGCAACTACGAGGTTTGGCTATTAAGTTCGTAGACGCGAGCCGCTACGCAAAAGCTGTCCATGCTAGGAAGATATGATGAACATGTTTAGAAAGCTTCAAGTCTTGTGTTTCGATTGATAACTGTCACATGCCTGTACTGTAATTAGTTCTGTTGTGATAGCCCGACGCGCAAGACACCTTTTTTAATTTTGCCGGAATTATGATTGATACAAACGTTGAGCAACAAGTGATTATTGAATTTTACGTAAAACTTGCTGGTAAAACTTTTTCTTTGTTGAAGACAGTGTACCAGGAGTCATGTTTGAAAAGATCAACGCTTTATAAGTGGTTTAAACGGTTTCAAGCTGGTCAGGAAGCTGTTGAGGACGATCCACGTCCTGGTCGCCCCCAAACCTCAAAAAACTGACGAAAACATTGAAAAAAATGGTGTTATGATTTGTTCAGACCGTAGATTAACTCTAGGACTAATGGCTGATACACTTAAAATTAATAGATAATGTGTGAGACAAATTTTGCTCGAAAATTTCAACATGACAAAAGTTTGCGCAAAAATGGTGCCATGCGCCAGTCCACAGTGCCTTCTCCGTGAAGACGTTCTTATCCAAGTACAACATCCCAGTGTTGGAAAACCCTCTTTAATCACCCGATCTGTCCCCGTGCGACTTTTACTTATTCCCAAAAATCAAATCTACCCTGAAAGTTACCAGATTTGACAGCGTAAATGACGTTAAGAAAAAACCGGCAAAAGTCTTGAAAGGCCTCACACAAAAATGACCTCCACCACTGTTTCGATCAATGGAAAATTCGCCTGGAACATTGTAGGGATAGAGGAGGGGAGTACATTGAAGGGGATAACTACTAAAGTTGCGTAAGTTAAACACACATCGTTTTATGGAAAGAGTCTACGAACTTAATAGCCAAACCTCGTAATAGTGAGAACAGTACTAGTTTGAGGTATTCTTCTTCTTCGCCTTTCACAAACGTACATGGGGTTAGAATTAAATCAATCTTGTCCTGGACTTGAGTATTATTCATTAATTTCAAATGAATTTATTTAAAAAAAAGTTTAACTAGATATAAGATAAATCTTTCATTAAAGTACATACTCACCTATTTTAAAAAATAACCTATCAAGTCTTTACAATGTTATGCAGGTGGTTTATTTATTGGTTATTTTATATTTCTGCACCTTAGTGAAGCATTTTGGAAGGAATTGGAAATTTTTACCTACATAAAAAAAATCAATATGTAATTTGGAGCTTTGAAATCTAATTATGAGTGAGTCATGTGTGAATAAGGTACAATTCCAAATAATTTGTCAGGTTTAATTCATAATGAAACTGAATTAAGGCATTGTAATGACACAGCTATTCCTAAAACTGAACAAATATAATTATGAAGCTATGACAGGTGCAATGAACAAGTTTCAACAAAACCTACAAGCTACATCTAGTAAGCTCCTCCGCTGTTGATAGCATTAATTTCCGCTTCATCCAGATGGGCCCGCCTGTACTTTTGTGGCAGTTGGTAGTCCTCAATAGTCGGTCTCTGTCCAGAACTGCTTGCTTTGGAAGTGGCCTGGGTTTCAGTGGTGTGCCCTCCAGAAGATGGTAGTTTGCTGCCGCGGAACTTTATCATAGGGACGTGAGCTTTCACTGTGGACACACTGCGCACTATCGTTCTTGAGATCATGATGAGATTAAATATAAACCTAACTGTAAATAGGCACTAATAATAAGTATGTAATTGAATTATTTCAAAGGAATTTATCACCAAACGTTATTTATTTCGCTGTTGCAGGTCAATTTGTTTTTATTTCTGAAAATTTCAAATGTTTTTTCGAGTCAGCTGTGGTTTGTTTACATTTCAATTTTTGATAAGATCCAGTGTTGCCGATGTTATAAAATGGAAAAAAGTGTAGTGGAGGGACAGAAGCTAAAAAAGTCCCTCATTTTTTGTACCGATTCGTAAGGCGAAATCTAAGGAAAAAGTGAAATCTCAACTCTGATGTATACCCTATTCAATTTTTTCCTAAAGTTTTGATGTCTTTCCTAACGTTCTTTCATACCCAACAAAACTTCCTATCCAAGCTTCACGTTGCTTAGCTTAACTTATTCTTACAGGTTTTATTAAATCAATGTGATAAGGAGTATTAACATGCTATTAACACCTTTAGCGCCAGGCATATGATGAAGATCAGTTTGGAGGGACCAATGATAATTTCGTTTTTTCATGTACAGGACCAACATTTTTTTATTCGGTTATATAATAGATTTGGTAATAAAAACACATTATATCTCACAGGTATCGATGTACTGCGTGTAGTTTTCTCGTTTTTTTTTGAGTTTCTCTGTGAGGGCCACATACAGGGTGGTCCAGAAAGTTTGCACCAAAATGATAGGGGTAATAAATGAGACCATTTCCAACAAAATTATTCCCGGACATTTTTCTTTATTTTTTGTCGTTTTCAAAATGGCGGCCAAAACGTCTGTTTTTCAAATATGTGCGTTCAGAACGTTGACAGCCTAAATGAGCATGATCATTAAAACATTGAACGGCTTAATTTAACTTATTTTAATTAAAATTTTATTTTCAATTCAAAAATGCAATCCGTTTTTTTCTAGGTGGTACAGAAAAAAAAAAAAAAAAAATCAAAAGCAAACTAAAGTCGGAATATTTGAAAAACACACGTTTTGGCCGCCATTTTGAAAACGACAAAAAATAAAGGAAAATGTCCGGGAATATTTTTGTTGGAAATGGTCTCTTTTATTACCCCTATCATTTTGGTGCAAACTTTCTGGACCACCCTGTATATGTACCTTGTACCTCATGTCCCTCGTACCAGTTTTACTGCCTGGGACCATGAGGTACTTATGTGTAACTCGCAGAATTTTCTTTATACTCCTTTGTATTACTAATAATAGTACCTATACTTACTTTGTTTCTTAATTTCTGAAGATGTAAAGATGTCAGAACACTTATTACCCACTAATATTAGTATCTCTTAGCGAAGGATATCACACTGGGTTGGATAAAAAAGTTTCATGGCTGGTTTTACATAGCTTTTTGAATAGTATTCCACAAAGAAATATGTAGATACCTACATTTTCATTTTGATCTATAACATTGTCTTTTATTTATTTGGTTAGAAACAATGAATTTTCATTTTTCATTATATCTATAATTCTTTGAATACCTATTACAATACCTAATGATTTTTTATTTTCTTTGCCCCTTCCCAAAAAAAGGACCTAATTCAAATAGATCACATTTTTTGAAATATTGTACATAGCTAAAACCCAAGTACACCAAAAAACTCCCAGGGACCATAGCTATCAGTCCCTCATAAGAAATACATTGCAGCGAGTTGTAGTAGTGTACCTCATGTCTTCAATGCTAGACATGTCATGAGGTACGCATATGTACCTCATGTCTGGAATAGCTATCCCACTGAGATACGTATGTGTACCTCATGTCGTGAGAGATCTGACTGATGAGGTACATGTATGTACCTCTGGCGCTAAAGGTGTTAATATTGTTACCTGTATAGTGTATAATGATAAGAGACGTTTTCTAATGTCATGTGAACTTATGGAACTAAAGTGTAAATGAATAAACATTTTCTTATGAATAATTATGTGAGTTTTGTTTATTTATTTCGTACTAATGCTTCGTCTTCTCTGTCTTGTGTTATCACTAGATCTCATGGCGACCTCTCACGTGTACAACGAAACCTTCGCGGACCACATCTCTTCCCTCTGCATAGACAAGTACAATAGGTTGCCTAAAACAGGCAAGCCCAACGTAAATGAGTCCCAGTGGACGCTGCTATCAGGAATTTGCCTGGAGGATGCTGGGGAGCTATCAGTGGTTGCTTTGGCAACAGGAACCAAATGTTTGGGGGTGACCAGTTATAGCACCCGAGGAGATGTGTTGCACGATAGTCATGCTGAGGTGAGTGAGTGTGTGTGTGTTCGTGCATACGTTCGTGTGTGATTACGATTGCGATCGTCCCTAAGGACCGAATTATAAAACAGGATTAAAGTTAAGCCAGACTTTCCTTCAACTCATCAGGCACTGTGATTGGTTGGAACTCCGACTTAACGGCTTGTCTGGCTCTTAACTTTAATCCTGTTTCATAGTTTGACCCTAAGAGACTAATATATTCGATATTTTTGCCATCTACCCGATTCGAAATTGCCACCCATACAAGTCCATAGCTCGCTAGACAATGCTTAACTTCAGTGACTGAACGCGAACTGGTGTATTCAACGTGCCATTGACTCTGGCTAACTTGATGTATTAAAGACAAAACATTTGGTTTATAAATACAGGGGGGAGGGAAAGGAACAAGATACATCTGAAAAAATAATCACATCCACCAATAATCCACCATTGATGCAATTTCGAGCTCTTTTAGCCCATTGAAATTTAAAATAATTTTCCAACCTGTTGTTTTGCATGGTTTTTTTCTAGTACTTAATCTGCTTGAACTGTCGCACAAACATTGCGGGCGAAATTAGTAGACGAAATCGTGTTCTTAAGTCATGACTTAGCACTGGTTTTCTCCATCAAATCGAGACTTAGCGCCACAGAGATATTACAAAAACGTGTATCAATTTCGCACTAGTCAAGAATGCGTTGTAAATTACCTACGTTTATTTACGTTCCTTCCCCACAGGTGCTCACAAGACGGGCCTGGCTCCGCTATCTCTACTCCCAAATGAACCTCACGCTCTCAGGCCAAGCATCTCGCGTCTTCAGCCCAATGCCCGCTCACATCGTCCACAGCTATCAAAAATCCCTCGCTGATCAAAAATCCCTCGACATGGACCTGAAGTTCTCCCTCAGGCCCGGCATAAGGTTCCACTTCTACACCAGCCACACCCCGTGCGGGGACGCGTCCATATTCCCGCGCCAGATCAAAGCCAAAACGCTCGTCAAGATTCAGAGCCAAGCCAAGCGGTTCAAGATGGAGAAAGATTTTCTCAAGCGGAGAAAAGCTGCGTCTATGACGCAAGGGGACGCAGGGACCACGAGTGAGGAAGGAGAAGTCAAGAGAGTCAAAGTAGATGAACAGAATGGCGGAGAACACGGAGGTTGCACAAGTGAGGAAAGTGCACCTAAAAAAACTCCCGAAAACGATAGACCTTCTGCAAAAACTCAAATAACACTAGAAGAAAAGCCTTCCGCAATAAGTCCCAAGGCTACCACCCCTGAGTGGGATTCCTCCAGCGAGGACTCAGGGCCGGACTCCCTCAGTGGCGACGTGGGCAGCATGGTGCAGGACTTCCACAGGACAGGGGCCAAGGTCCTGGACCCCAAGCAGGCTGGGCGAGGGTTCCACCTGACCGGGGTGGTGAGGACAAAGCCGGGGCGGGGGGATCCCACCTACTCCATGTCCTGCAGTGATAAGATAGCCAGGTGGAACGCTGTGGGCTGGCAGGTACATATGTAGGGTTTTTCATCAACAGAGGAAAAAAAAATAATTTTATATTGTTCATCCTAAATGAGGGGTTGTCTTCTGACTAATCGAATCCAATGATTTTGAGGTGCTGATTACGAATTCGACAAATCGACATGACTTTTCAGCTAACTGCTACTTTTTTTCGAGTGATAGGAAAGTTGTGGTGTCGCACATGTTTTTTTTAGAATAAAGTAAAATAAAAAAAATAAATATATTTTTTGGCCACCTATTTAGAAAAAAGAACGAGCGAGTGTTCAAAATCACATCATTTGTTAGAGTACATTATTGCATGCTCGTAATGCAGCCACTCGTAGCTATTTATTCAAATAAATTACTTAACTATCATATTTGTGTTATCTATACTGAAACCGGGACTTGAACCAGCGACCTCCACTAGTCCGCCGATTTATCAATTTAGCGACTGAGGTAAATACCTGCTCATTTTTCCTCGTTGACTAGACCCCGTAACATCCTAGTAGAGTGGGAGGCGGTACTGACTCTTCCTTATTATTATTATTCATCAACCGGCCTCTGTTATCGATCAATAAGACGGCGGACTTATACTCTACAGGTCAGTTGTTCGAGTCCCAAACCAAGCAAAAATTAGTAAAGCAAGATTGATTTATTACGATTGAGATCAACATAGATAATATATGATGACTTTTGATCACCTGTTCCCCTCAGGGCTCTCTCCTCTCCCCCCTCCTCCCCGCCCCCCTGCACATGAGTAGCATCACAGTAGGAGGCGGCATCGCTTTCTCCCAGGCGGCTCTGGAGCGCGCGCTACTCACTCGGGTGGCTCACTTGCTCCCCCCGTCCCCGCCCGCCCTCCTGCATGCCAAGGTCATGTTCCCGGCCGGCAAGCGATGCGTGAAGAGAGAGATGAAGAGGCGTGGCCGGCCCATTAGCTCCGCCCATCCTGTGGGGGGCAGCATCATCTGGTGTAATGCCACGTTCAGGTGAGTATTAGTTGTCAGGGTGTGTCTACAGGGTCTATCTACAGATGTATGATAAAATAATAATAGACACTTATTTGTACTGCCCCGAGCAGGATTGAAGAGTGAGTGCCTTCCGGGAGTTGTTTTGCTGACATCATTCATACAATATTCCGCTAACTCGAAATTCAGGAGAAAGAAGCATCATTTTGAGTTATGGAGAGTTTCCAGTTATCGGGATTTCAAAAAAGGAGCAAAGTTCGACAAGGAGTAAAGAATTCTTTCGAGTTAACGGGATTCTCGACCTACCGGGATTTCGAGTTAGCGACATTCTACTGTATACGGTCAAATTCTAAATTTTAAAATTTTATTTCCCATTTCATTGAACAAGTTCATTTTAAATTTGGTCTCCTTCCAAGTGCGACCAAATAGTTAGCTAATATATAGTTTATCTGGAGGTCGGTGGTTCAAGTCCCAAGTATGGCAAATAGTGAATGAAGTCATTTTGAGTATCATGTGTGATATCCCAACTAGCAGAGAAAATAATGATAGATTTTCTTACATTTATTATTTTCACTTCAGACCGCTCGAGATCGCCATCGAAGGCATCAAGCAAGGCGTCTCCCGTAAGCGCCACAACCAGAACAACACCCGCTCCACCCTCCTCGTCTCCTCCTACAAGCTCCTCCTCCAACTCATCCACCTCACCCGCAGCCCCCGCCTCCTCCACCAGCCCTACTGGGAGGTGAAGCGCCAGGCGGAGGAGTACCGCGCCAGACTCGACAAGGTCAAGGAGGCGCTGGGACAGTGGATGGAGGCGCCGCAGGAGTACAGACAGTTCTGTGTGAGGCGCATGGATGAGGCGCTCTGATCATAATAATAATGGCAAGTAATGTCAAGGAGGCGCTGGGACAGTGGATGGAGGCGCCGCAGGAGTACAGACAGTTCTGTGTGAGGCGCATGGATGAGGCGCTCTGATCATAATAATAATGGCAAGTAATGTCAAGGAGGCTCTGGGACAGTGGATGGAGGTGCCGCAGGAGTACAGACAGTTCTGTGTGAGGCACCTCTATAGATAGTTCTATCTTTGCACTTGGACCATCGACCTCCAGGTTACAAGTCCACCGCCTTTTCGATCAAGCTACTGAGGTCGATGACTACGAAAACTGACCTTCACCACGAGTAATTCATAGTAATATTAACAGAAATGGTCAAGAGCAACATAAAAAAAGCACTGCCAATTATTGACACAATACTTCCTCGTGATTGTTTCACATTGTATACACGTACTCGTGCCAATTTTGAGATTTTATACTAATTCACTTGTATCTCCAAAACAGCTTAACCGATTTTCTTCAAATTTATTTTATATGGTAGAATATTATTTTTCCTACATTCTAAATTCTACAAAAAATTCTGTATAGGCATGTCGTAAACCTTATTTTTTTGACTTCTTTGTCCAAAATTTCGGATTTTCTTAATTATCATAGTTAAATTATAATGAATTAAAAAATAAATATAAATAACCTATGTAAAACAATAATATGCATATACAATATATACATACAAAATTTCATCAAAATCGGGTGTACCGTTCACGAGATATAAGCGTTTAAGTAAAAAGTTAGTGGTCAGGCGCATGGTCTCTTTCACCCAGAACCGCTAGTACGAATTTGATGAATTTAAAATGGGACTATCTACAGAAAGTCTCCTATGTGTGTGCAAAATTTCATCGAAATCTGTTGAGTAGTTTCCGAGATTTGCGCGTTACAAGGAATATTTTTAACAGACGGACACAAAACCAAAGTTGCTCAGGAGGTTATGAAACGTCCAGAAATATGAAAAAAATTAAATCGGAGCAAAAAAATATTTTTTTTTACAAAAATGAACACAATACTTCCGATTTCTAATATAAGAAATTTCTCGGAAGTAATAAGAAGAAGAATACCAGGCTGGCCAGCGTCGATAGCGCGTTGAATGCACCGGTTCTCGTGGGATCACCGAGGTTAAGCAGCGTCCAGCGAGGTGAAGACTTCGTGATGCTGTCATTCCAGCTTAATCCAGGCTGAATGAATTCGATGTGCGTAGCACAGGTTTGTGAGTTTCCTGCGAATGGAGGGTAACACCCCGTCTCGAGATGACCTAGCTGTTGGATGGGACGTACAACCCCAGTTGATAAGAATACAAGGCTGTGCAACACTGTGATCACAAAGGCAGAGGCTATTTCTGTAAGAATAATAATTACAATATTGCCAAATGTTCAAAGTTTACTTAAACAAATCGCCCATCACACCTCCATATTAGTTATACGAAGTACCTTTGCCAAGGGTTTTCTTACCATTTTTTCGATCGAGCTCCTGGCCATTAACTCAATAAATGAGGAAAAACAAATGCGTCGGGTAGGATTCGAACCATCGTATCATTTTCTTTTTTTAAGACTAGAAATTACACTTGCAAATTGTCTGGTATCGATAAATTGCTCTGACTAGACTAATCCCTTTGATCAACACAGAATCGTTTTTACAACAAACAAAAAATGTATGTTAAAATGAAAAAAAAAATACCGAATAATAAATGAATAATTAAAACGAAGTAGGTAATTAATTTTGTACAAGTTTATATTATTGACATACCTATCTATTTTTTATAGGTACATGGTACGTACGAATTATCTTTAAAAGAACAACAGGTTTTAACAACTTAACAAAAATTTAGATTAGTGAAACCGATCCTATTTTACTTAGAATCTGAAATCTTAAATGGAATTTTCATTAGAATAATAAAATAAATGACAATACTGGAAGATTAGTTGGATACTTAAATTTAGAAAGATTTTAAGGACTAAAGGAGGCTCTTCTGGTGACTTTCAATCTATATGAAACGTCTAAAACCTTTGAATAGAACAATACGTACAGTGAGTCCCACGTGTAGGAAGTACTCAAATAAAGAATGAAAGACAAACTAATCCCGTCAATGTACTTAAGTTTCTAGAGAACATTCTTTCTTAAATTTAATAAGACACAAAGGTATTTGAAAAATTAAAACTATCTTGGATGTAAAAAAAAAATAAAAAAAAAATAAGTGTCGGGAAAATTCTAACACATTTAAAATCAAGAAACGCTATACGAGTAAAATACCGGGTTCAAAAGCCGAGCTGACAAAATATTTTCGTTAATCTGTGGTGTAATTTTTCAAAATTACAAAATTACTTTGTGACAAAAATGTTGTTTAGGTGTTCTAGCGTTGACCAAGCACATAAATTGAGAAGTACTGTTAGGTGAATATTCTCGCCCATCAGAGGGCGGCGTGTGGTGGAGGAGCTACGGAACCAAACACTTGAGGGTGAAAATTAAACCAATTCAATTTTTTAAAGAGAAGAGAGAGAGAGATAAATAAAAAATCCAGCACTGATTTAGAAGAAATTATTTTTATTTAATTTCGTATTTTGTTATGTTATTTGAAGTATTATTCCCTTATTAGGTACTATTTTTTTCTATGCCAATTGTGTTTCCTCAACAAACAAAAAAATCCATGCAATAGTTTCGAAATTCACCCGCTTTACCGGACACTGTTGTGAAAAAACTAGCAGGTAAAATGTCCTTTTTTATGACCTTAATATCTTCTCCGTTAAGTTTTCTTTTGATTTCAAGCATAAAAAACGTATGTCACTGCAGACTTTCACCTCTAAAAATGCCAATTTCGAAAACACCGTTAATTTTCGGAAAAATTGACGTGAGAAAAAAAGTACTTTTACGAAAATTTAACTACGGCCCTGATTAAATGTAAACAAGAATATTTTTTGATTTCATATGGTGTAAAACAATATTTTGAACCTATGTAAATAAAAATTGTACTAAAAAATCTAACTAACGCTGAAATATAGGGTGTAACAGTTTTGAACCTTGCACCCTACCAGCTCCGCCCCTGATGAGGTTTTTGAAAATTTTAAAAGCTTATTATACTCAGCCTAATTTGAACTTTTATTAACAGGAATAAAAAATATAGCATTCCATTTAAAATTCGCAAGAAAGGGCCGAACGGGGCCTAAAATAAGTATGACCACAGGATGGGCCACAGGGCACTTCCTATACTTAGAACTTTACAGAATTGAAAAATTCCGTCGCGTTCAAAAGTTACGAGGGGGTGGCCACCTTTTCTGAAACATACTGTATACAAAATCGTATAATTTACAAAACATACCAAAGTCTAGGAGTCTCGTATACGTGTATACATTACATAAATGTAAATAACCACTTGGTGCTACTACAATGTACTGGTATTCAGAGGAGCAGCATGTTTATCAGAGTACAGCAGTGCTTTGTTAAGACTGTCGGAGGGGAGGGTAGCTTCCCCATCAGGGACGGCCGGTGCTAAGGAGCTGCGGAACTCCAGCACCCCCAGACGAAAAGGAAAAAAAGTTTTTTTTCCATGTTTCTATAGCTTGTAGTAAATGAAAATCATTAGGCATAACTCGAACAATCAGTTCATAAAATTATCATTATTATAAAAAAAAATCGTACTAAATAAAAACTAGGTACCTAATTAGATAAATCTTTACCCAAACTTGATTGTAGAGAACATAAATCTAATACGCTCTTCTTACTTTTTGGCTTCTCCGTGCGGAGAGCTGCCGCGCTCAGTAGAGCATTTCTCTTTTCTCTGCTCATGCCTTCTTGAAAGAGAAGTCATGGAGCACCCAAACCAACCCGCACAGCGGGACAGAGAGAGGGGCAAAGAAACGAAAAGAATCTGTCTCCAGGGAGTTAGATAGTGTCCGCTGAAAAATTTCTGATTGACTTCAGAGCTTGTAAAGCTATGCAAGTATGCAGTAGAAAAATGCAAGTTATTTTTAGATTTCCGTTCATGAGGAGAGGGGAAGCCGGAAGGAACTACAACTAGTTCAAGGTTCAAGTAGTTCAGCGAAGCGAGACGTCCGCGCGGGTCTTGGTTTTGTGCCCTTTCGTTCCGTTCCGCGTAATTTATGTTAATAATTTCACGTGTTTTTGTTTTAAGAATTAATTAATAATCGGTTACAATTTATTTAATGATTTAAAGTACAGTGTAACAAATAACAAATTAATCATTGAATTTACCTAACAGTTTATTTTACCCAAAGTTTTGTAAACATATCGGTCTATAATTATAACATTTATTTTATCCTTAATTTTGAATTCATTTTAAGATTAAATTTGTGCAATCAATTTAGGTTGGGTTTGAAACTTCTTAGAAAGGATATTAAAATTAAATTAGCATTATCAATTCATTCTCTTTAAAGTTAAAAATGTATATGTTTACTTTTAATGAAAAAAGTATAGAAAGTATAGTTTTTTTTATCACATAGGAATTACATTTCGGAGCAGGTATGGAAAAACAAAATCAATTCAGTTGACATCTTATTAAGAATAAGTTTTCTTTGTTTTCACTTGACAAAAAAATGATTTCAAACATACATATTTGATTCTGACTTCAATGAAAAAGCCATTCACAAGTTTTGTTCTAAATCCAGCGAATGGATTCTACTCCAAATAATCAGTAGAGTAAAGAGTAAGTCCTTTATAAATTCTTATTTTCTTTCCTTTGAACATTTTTTTTTCTCATGTACCTATGTTGAAAAAAAATCTACAATGGTCTTGAAAAATAAGCGTTATTCCAAAATTATCATCAAATTTGCGTCAGCTAATCCTTTTTATAAATTAAAACGAATTAATTTATTATTATACCTAACCACTCTAACAGAATTCTCGAAAATCACACGTGAGACTTGAACTATTGACCCCCTAGTTAGAATTCCCTCTCCCTGACATAACCACTTCACCACTAGGCCTTGCAGACATGTATTAAATGTTGCATAGTTTTTCTTTTCGTAAAATTTTGACAGCACCCCCAAACCAAATTTCCACCGGCCGCGCCTGTTCCCCATCCTGAATAAATCCAATGAGGACTTAAAACAAAAATCGAATTAATTACAGGACATCCAAACTGAGCGGCCTTCCAGGACATCTAAACTAAACTGTGCCTTCTCATGGAATTATGAGGGCTGTTATTACCAGCATGGCTACAGCTGGGAGAAGTGGTGGTCTCCAGCCACATATTCTAAAGTGCGATCAATCATCATGAGGGCTATTCCTTTATTTATAGGCACTTGAACCTTTGGGAAAATGTCTTTTTTTTAACGTTCCCCAGACAAACTATTTAATGTCCCCCAGGCAGACTATTTAAACCACCTCCCCTCTCAGGCTTATTTAACACCGCTCAGATAGACTATTGAACACCCCCCAGGCAGACTATTCAACCCCCCCCCCCCCTGGGATGAACGTCCCCCAGACTGCAGGTCTCCTCAATGCTGCAAGCACCACGACACGGCCGCCACCGCCAGGGTGACGCATGTTAGCAGCACACTACTCCTCACAGAGCAGCCGCCACTGGGGTCGTCCGCCTCCGACCTGAGTCTGTCCATGACGAACTGCGGCAGGTCCAGGAAGACCTTGTCCCGCCCCACGGCACTGATGAGGCCGAGGAGCCGGGGGATGTTGACGGGGTCAGAGTCGTTGCTCATCCAGACGGTGAGGGAGCTGCCGGGGGGGGAGGTGGCCACCAGGTACACCAGGAGGTCAATGCTCTCTGTGGCGAACACGGCGCGCACCGGGAACGTGACGGGCTTCAGCACCTTGTTCCTGTTGAGAGCTTTCAGCATGGGCTCTATGTGGTCGTCCAGGGTGTACTTGCCTGGGGAGGAGAGAATAGAATATATTACTATTTACAATAGAAGAGAGCTTTCAGCATGGGCTCGATGTGGTCGTCCAGGGTGTACTTGCCTGGGGAGGGAGAGAATAGAATAGAATATATTACTATTTACAATAGAAGAGAGCTTACAATTAATGCAATCGCAGAACAAAAAAACATCACAATACTACCGATTTCTAATATCAGAAATTATTGTATTAAGTAAAAGGCTGTTTTTTACCCAACACTTTTTTAAGGCACATAGAATAGCTTCGATGTGCAAAAACATACATTCGGCTGACTCTTCTGTCAGATAATTTTCTAGCTCAGTAGCTCCATAGATAAGGCGGCATACTCGTGACCCGGAGGTCGGTGGTTCGAGTTTCAAGGAAGACAAAAATTTAGTAAGGCGAGTTTGAGTAGTTGTGAATTCACGATTGAGATGAACACAAATCTTCTTCTTCTTCTTCTACTCAGTCTTTTCCCGCTTATGCAGGGTCGACGTTGCGTGTCAGTCTTTTCCATACTTCTCGGTCTTGTGCCTCATTTATTCTCACATCTTTTTCTCTCATATCTTCTTCCACACAGTTTCTCCACGTCTTCTTAGGTCTTCCTCGTCCTCTGTATCCTGGCACCTGTATGTCTCTTACTTTCTTTCCCACATATTCATCTTCTCTCCTCTCTATATGTCCTAACCATTGTAATCTTCTTTCTTGCATCTTCTTTGATATTTCAACTACCTTCACTTTTTCTCTGATGATATCGTTTCTGATTCTGTCCAGCTTTGTCTTTCCACACATCCACCTCAACATCTTCATTTCAGTCACTTCCATTCTTCTTTCGTGCTCCTTTTTTACTGCCCAGGTTTCGGCACCATAGAGTAGAGCTGGTCTCACTACTGATTTATACATATTTCCTTTAGCTCTTGTTGTAATTGTCCGTGTTGTCCATCAAATTCTACTTTCTCATCTGAGCTTGATCCATACTTCATGTGCACAGTTTTTGTTCTACTAATTTTTATTCCTCGATCTTCTAATTCTCTTCTCCACCCTTCCAGCTTTCTTGATAATATTTCCACACTCTCTGCCGCCAGCACTACATCGCCTGCAAACATCATACACCAGGGAGCCTCATCTCTTACTTTTTCTGATATAACATCAATAACAAGGTCGAATAGGTAAGGACTCAAGGCAGATCCCTGATGTAATCCAACACGCACAGGGATGGACTCTGTCATACCAACACTGCTTCTGATTTTCGTTTTCACTCCTTCATACATATCTTGAACAATCCTCACATATTTTTCTGGTATTCTCTTCTCTCTCATGCACCTCCATATTTCTTCGCGTGGAATCCGATCGTATGCCTTCTCCAGGTCTATGAACACGAAGTTTAAGTCTTTCTTTCTCTCTCTATATTTCTCAATTAGTTGTCTCAATGCGAACACAGCGTCTGTTGTACTTCTTCCCGGCATAAAACCAAACTGCTCTTTTGAGATCTCTGCTTCCTCTCTTATTCTGTTGTCAATAATCCTTTCATAGATCTTTAGTGTATGACTCATTAGTTTTATACCTCGATAGTTGTTGCAATTCTGAATGTCCCCTTTCTCTTTGTATATTGGCACCAGGGTACTCTCTCTCCATTCATCTGGTATTTTTTCATTTTTATAAATATCTTTCATCAGTTTCCACAACAATTCTATTCCTTCTTCTCCTAAGCATTTCCACACTTCTCCAGGTAGATCATCAGGTCCAGTCGCTTTTCCATTTTTCATTTTCTTTAGTACCTTCACAATTTCTTCTCTTTCAATATCCTTAGTCATTCCTATGTTTGGCACACATTCTTCAAATATTCTTCTCTCGTTTTCTTCATTTAGTAGTATCTTGAAATAACTCTCCCAACGTTGTTTAATCTCTTTTTCATCTCTTAGTACTCTTCCTTCTACGTCTTTGATGTTTTTAATATGTGTGAAATCCTTTGTAGCTCTATCTCTTGCTTTGGCTATTCGGTGTAATTTCTTCTCTCCCTCACGTGTCTCTAATTCTCTGTATACCTCGTCCATTGCTACGGCTCTCGATTTGGCAACTTCTCTTTTTGCTATTTTCTTTGCTGTTTTGTAGATTTCTCTCTCCCTTTCATTGCCACTTCTATCCCAGTTCTTTTTAGCTTCTTTTTTCTTTTTAATTGCATCTTTAACAACTGTATTCCACCACCAGGTTTCTTTCTCTTTTGGGGGTCCTTTTCCCGATGTAAGGCCAACTACATCTTTGCCAACTGTTTTCATAGATTCTGAGGTTCTTTTCCACCATTCTTCTTCCTTTGTATCTATTTCTCCCATCACTCTTCTCTTAAATTCGCTCTTCACAATTGGATCCTTTAGTCTCCACCACTTGATTTTGGGCATTTCTATCTTCTTAGCGCTTCCTTTTTGTGACTTGAAAGCACTGTCTATCACAACTAACTTGTGCTGTGCTACAACTGCTTCATCATAGATAACCTTGCAATTTGTCACTTCTTTCAGGTGGTTTCTTCTACAAAGCAGGAAGTCAATTTGGCTAGTTCTTCCTCCACTTCTATAGGTTACATATTGATTTTGCTGTTTCAGGAAGAATGTGTTACATATAGCCAAATCAGCTGCAATTGCAAAATTACATTTTTCCTTCTTCATTTTCATTCCCGATTCCAAATTTACCTCTAATTCTTTCTGTATATTTTGAGTTTCCTTTTCCTATATGAGCGTTTAGGTCACTTCCAAGAATTATCCTTTCATCTTTCGGTATTGCATTTACTTCCTCTTCTAGTTCTCTCCAAAATTTATCCTTGATATCATCATCAGAGCCAACTTGTGGAGCATATGCAGATAAAATATTTATCACTTCTTTTTCAATTTCCAATCTTATACTCATTACTCTGTCACTTATCCTATTCACAGCTGTCAATTTTGTCTTCATGTCCTGGTCTAGTACTATTCCTACCCCATTTCTTCCTTTGTTATTTGCTCCACTGTATACAAGTTTATATCCCTCTCCAATTTCTCTTGATTTATTTTCTCTCCATCTAGTTTCCTGCACACAAAGTATATTCACTCTTCTTCTCTGCATCATATCAGCTATCTCTCTGCCTCTTCCAGTCATCGATCCTACATTCAAAGTTCCAATGACCCGGGTGTAATTTTTTCGTGTTACAATACTACAACTTTAGTAGGTAGCAGAGCATTTCAAGAGACTCCCGATAGCATTTTTTTTTTTTTTTTTTTAAAGATGAGTGTTTCACAGCCTTTTTTGTTTCGTAGCCATGAAACAGGAGCTACTATAGACGCTTGTGGTCTGAGTTGTAGCCTGCCCATCCCGTAGTATGCCTCCCCTCTGATGGGCGAGAAGTGACACAATACTTCCCATTTAGGTGCTGGGTCAACACGAGCGCACCGGAAGGTATCCCTTACAAACAACTGTAACCAAATTTTGAATACAAATTTTTGTCGGCGCGGGGGTTCGAACCCGGGACCTTCCGCATGGCAAGCGAGTGCTTAACCACTGAGCTATTCGTGCGCTTTTGCCTAACGTGCTAGCAATGAAGTACTTGAGCATCATTTCTAATTATCTGTCTAATAGATATCAAACAGTCAAGGTCTACCTAACTCCACCAGGCCATCCCAACACAAATAAATTCCCCCACTCATCATCAGGACCTGTTAAAAAAGAATTTTTATCCGAAATACTATCCATTCAATCAGGATGTCCTCAGGGGGGACATATATCTGGACTCTGCTTTGATATCTATGCGTCAGATCTACCCTTATCTCTACCGTTATCTAATAATCTAGTTTGCTGGCAATATGCTGATGATCTTAGAATAGCTGTTTCTATAAACTCTCAACAAGACACCGAAACTGTACAGGAAGCTTTGAACCGTACTCAAGACTGGTCATTTCAAAACCGTATGAAACTTAACATTAAAAAATGTAAAATTGTAACGTTCCACAGGGGCTCATCACCTATTCTTCATACGTACTCCTTAAGTAATGAAAATCTGCCTAGGGAAACCTCAGTCAAAGATTTAGGAGTTATATATAATCATGACCTTTGCTTCAACCTACATATTCAAAATACAAAGAACAAAGCGATGAGAGCTCTTGGCTTCATTCTAAGAAATACCTCTGATCTTAAAAACACCCAAACCTTGTTTGTAATTTTTTACTCTTTAATTCGAACTATTCTTGAATACGGGTCAATTCTCTGGTCTCCCTATTATCAGAATCAATGTCATATGATCGAAACTGTTCAGAACAAATTCTTACGTCATATAGCCTGGCGTAGAAAAGCTCCTATCTTAAATCATGTATACGATCATATATTAAAAGATTGCAATTTATTAAGTCTTCAGAATAGAAGGGAGCTTAATGAAATTATTTTCTTGTATAAATTATTAAATAATCTTGTGGAATGTCCTGATGTTTTACAAGCTATAAATTTCCGAGTCAACATAAAATTCACACGAAGTAAAGAACTGTTTATGTTGACTAAAGCAAATACTAATATTGCAAAATTTTCCCTATCTAATCGTCTAATGAGAGCAGGAAACAAGGCAGTCAATCATTTGGACATAGATTTCTTTTTCAATACGTTAAATACTATCAAGGCCAAATACTTTTTATTTCATGGACTGGTTCCTCAATGACCTTTTAGATATATTATTGTATTAGTGTCATTACCCTAATCTCAAACCCTTCGCTAATGTAAGTAGATATTTTTAATTTATTATTATTATGTTTTTTTTTTTTTTTTTTGCATTTTAGACATTTTTTACTTTCTTTGTATTTTTTATTTACATAACTAATGTACTTGTATAATGGAGATTTTCTTCGTGAATTTAAAAAAAAAAATAAAAAAAAATAAATCATTTGCCCAAGTACTTCATTGCTAGCTCGTGATGTCCCACTGATCACTATACATACAAACAGCTACTCACTTCTTTTCTTCACGAGGTATGAGTGGACCCCGTAATATCCAAGCACAAAAAAGAAAAACTTCTACCCGACCGGGGATCGAACCCAGATCACCATGCGTGCAACCCTGGGGCACGATGACCAAGTTATCATATTTGTGTTAATCACTTTCGCGATGTCACTACTCAAGTACTCAAACTCATTTTACTCAATCTTCGCTGAACTTTGGACTGGAACCAGAGGAAGAGAATGCCATTGGCATTAGTACCGCCCTTGATCAAGTTTCGTTTATTAATGTAAATAAAACTTGATCTAATTTGTTTAATAATAATAATAACCAGCGATCTCCAGGTTACATGTCCAGGGCACAATGAGTGACTCATGACTCACCATGGGGCGCGTAGTGAGTGGTCCACCCGATAGACAGCATGTCGTCAGGGTACTGGGTGACGGAGGTGTTGAGGAACTGACTGAGTACTCACCATGGGGCGCGTAGTGAGTGGTCCACCCGATAGACAGCATGTCGTCAGGGTACTCAGTGACGGAGGTGTTGAGGAACTGACTGAGTACTCACCATGGGGCGCGTAGTGAGTGGTCCACCCGATAGACAGCATGTCGTCAGGGTACTCAGTGACGGAGGTGTTGAGGAACTGACTGAGTACTCACCATGGGGCGCGTAGTGAGTGGTCCACCCGATAGACAGCATGTCGTCAGGGTACTCAGTGACGGAGGTGTTGAGGAACTGACGTACTCACCATGGGGCGCGTAGTGAGTGGTCCACCCGATAGACAGCATGTCGTCAGGGTACTCAGTGACGGAGGTGTTGAGGAACTGACTGAGTACTCACCATGGGGCGCGTAGTGAGTGGTCCACCCGATAGACAGCATGTTGTCAGGGTACTCAGTGACGGAGGTGTTGAGGAAGAGGTCTGCACTGACGGGGGGGGTGGAGGGGGAGACGGGTCCGGGGAGGATGTCCGCGTTCAGCCAGATGGGACGGTGCAGCTGGGGGAGGAACCAAGTGGTTAGGTTTTTTGTTGGTTTATTTTTACAAATTAACGTGGTTTACCCATGTTAACCAATAACAAAAATCCACAGAACGGACGTATAATTACGGGTCAAGCCTTTTATACGTAGTTACAAATTCATATACAAATGGGGGTGTTAACTCTGAGAGCGTTTCAGATATTCTTTACTTGTCCTGATTTGTTTGAGTATATAACCACACTAGCGTGTTGCACCCGCTTCGCCAAGCCATCACACACACACACCACCCACACACACACACCACCCATACATCACACACACACACACACACACACACACACACACCCACACCATACTCGTACCATATACACATCACACACACACCCATCCACACACACACAAACACATCCACACACACAAACACATCCACACACACATACATACATACATCCATCCACACACACACACACACACACACACACACACACACACACACACACACACATACATCCACGCACACACACACACACACACACACACCCATCCACACACACACCCATCCACACACACACACAAACACATCCACACACACAAACACATCCACACACACAAACACATCCACACACACATACATACACACACACACATACATCCACGCACACACACACATCCACACAAACACACATCCACACACACACATCCACACACACATACATCCACACACACACATCCACACACACACATACATCCACACACACATACATCTACACACACGCACTCACACACACACACACACACACACACACACACACACACCCACACCATACTCGTACCATATACACAACACACACACACCCATCCACACACACAGACACAAACACATCCACACACACATACTTACATACATACATACATCCACACACACACACACACACACACACACATACATCCACGCACGCACGCACACACACAGACACACACACACACACCCATCCACACACACACACACAAACACATCCACACACACATACATACATACATACACACACACACATACATCCACGCACACACACACACACACACACATCCACACACACACACACACACACACATACACACACACGCACTCACACACACACACACACACAAAAACCATCATTGCTGTAAATTTCAAAATCCCGAGCAAAATCTATCATAGCGGATATTGATAATGTAGCAAACTGGCCTATATTTCGAGAGCGGTTTGTCAGAATATGGCAACAAAGGGCTCAAATTAAAGCATGTGATGTTCTGAGACAGTTTTACAATAAAAAAAATATAGGTCCTTGCGATAAATTTTAGGTTCCGTGCTGGAATCTGTTAAAAAACGTGAAGAGTCTGAAAAAAAGTTCGAAATTGCGAACATTCTGGCTTAGGTATATCTCGAAAACGGTACGTCAGAAGGTGGCCTAAAATGAATTAAATGAAAGATAATTTTGTCTCATGTGTTTTTAAATAATAAAAAATATATGTCCTCGCGATAAATTTTAAGTTCCGCGCTTGAATGTGTTAAAAAACGTGAAAAGTATGAAAAAAAGGTCGAAATTTCGAACATTCTGGCTTATATCTCGAGAACCGTACGTCAGTATGTGGCCTAAAATGAATCAAATGAAAGTTAATTTTGTCTAATGTGTTATTAAATAATAAAAAATATAGGTCCTCGCGATAGATTTCAAGTTCCAGGGCAAAGACTGTCTTTAAATCGGACCCTTCCTCAAGGCAATACTCGAGGAAGGTCATAACTCAAGGACGGTTTGGAATTTTGGACTTTTGAAAGTTTTCCTGATGTTTTTCGGCAATTTTACTTGGGGTCATCTCGCATCAATTTTTTGCTATCTCTTACCGTTTCGCCTAAACAATTCCTGCAAACAAAGCCCGTCCATATTTCTCATTTATATACAGGGTGTCCCACCAAACTTGGACACCTCAAATTACTCGGCCCCTGAAAGAGTTTTTGAAAAATAAAAAATCTAGGGTACATGTGCTAATTATGCGGTTTCAGTCATGAAATTTTTTTTATACAGGGTGGTTCAAAAGTCAGAAATTGAGGTGTCAACTTTCGATTTTTAAATGGATCGACCTGAATTTTATTTGATAATTTTACTTCTAAATGGTTCTTAAGTACTTTTTTAAACAAAAATATTACATACAGGGTGGTTTTTTTTCGACCAATTTTTTTTCTAAATCTTGAATAACTCGAGTTCGGTTAATTTTTTCGATAACAAGAATAGAATGTGTTTGTGTAATGAATACACGCTCTTTCAATTGGCATCAAAAAAATTTATACAGGGTGGTTCACAAGTGAAATAATGACTTGATTTTTTTTAAAACCGAGTTTTTTTAATTTTTTATTTAGGATTAATAATTCTCGTCTAATTTTACACATTTTTCGTTAGTCATATCGAAAAACAAAACTAAAGTGTTGTACAGGGTGAGATATAATTTTTTTGTAACACCCTGCATATGGGCAGTCAAAGAGACGCAAAATTCAATATAAAGACTAAATATGCAAGAAAAACTTTGATTTTTAATTAAACAAAAAAGTTATGGTGTTTTAACTAATATTGTCGCATGGACCACCCTGTAGATATTTTCTTAAACTATCATGTAGGTACTCTAAGTTGTATAAAATTCAACGAAGACTTCGAATCATGTGGGAAAAACAAGTAAAAAACACGAATTTGAAGCCACTTTCAATTTGGTGTCCACACTGAATGATTTTAAAACTTGAAAGAAAAAGTAGGTAGGTGTAGACACAAAATTGAGCATGGCTTTTTGGATTCATTTTTTTTCTTTCAGATTTGGACTCCTCGTTGAATTTTAGACAGTTTCGACTACCCATATGATGGTTTAAGAAAATATCTACAGGGTGGGCCATGCGACAATATTAGTTAAAACACCATAACTTTTTAGTTTAATCAAAAATCAAAGTTTTTCTTGCATATTTAGTCTTTATATTGAATTTTGCGTCTCTTTGACTGCCCATATACAGGGTGTTACAAAAAAATTATGTCTCACCCTGTACAACACTTTAGTTTTGTTTTTCGATATGACTAACGAAAAATGTGTAAAATTAGACGAGCATTATTAATCTTAAATAAAAAATTAAAAAAACTCGATTTTAAAAATAATTAAGTCATTATTTCACTTGTGAATCACCCTGTATAAAAATTTTTGATGCCAATTGAAAGAACGTGTATTTATTACACAAACACATTCTATTCTTGTTATCGAAAAAATTAACCGAACTTGAGTTATTCAAGATTTAGAAAAAAAATTGGTCGAAAAAAAACCACCCTGAATGTAATATTTTTGTTTAAAAAAGTACTTAAGAACCATTTAGAAGTAAAATTATCAAATAAAATTCAGGTCAATCCATTTAAAAATCGAAAGTTGACACCTCAATTTCTGACTTTTGAACCACCCTGTATAAAAAAAATTTCATGACTGAAACCGCATAATTAGCACATGTACCCTAGATTTTTTTATTTTTCAAAAACTCTTTCAGGGGCCGAGTAATTTGAGGTGTCCAAGTTTGGTGGGACACCCTGTATAGAGATAATAATAATAAGATGAGGGTTATATGGTAGAAAATGCTTTTAGATTTAATTTTTTGACAATGTTGAATGAATTTTACTTATTAACTTTAAGTTTGTAAACATGATGGTAGTCATGTTACTTTGCATGATTACCACCATATTAATGGCAGATTGTAATATTATTGTATTGCCGTAAATTGTAATATAAATCCCCCCAAAAACACCACTTCGTGGTTAAAAAAAAGAAGAACGCCTCACTCAAAAGAATGATTATAATTAGCTAAAAATAAATGATATCAAATTGAGAACACCTTACCACCTTTCTTTCTACATCTCTGCACTCCTCTCTGAATTTATTCCTCTTATGTTTATCTTTCTTTATCTTTTCTAGGGATCATCCCAAACTTGATTTCTCTTTAAATTTACTTGTTGCACGGCAATAAAAAATGGCGGTCGCGGTATGATTTTTCTGAACTTATTTGATTTGAAACGAGAAAATTACACCGCGACCGCCATTTTTTATTGCCGTGCAACAAGTAAATTTAAGAGAAAATCAAGTTTGGTATGATCCCTAGAAAAGATAAAGAAAGATAAACATAAGAGGAATAAATTCAGAGAGGAGTGCAGAGATGTAGAAAGAAAGGTGGTAAGGTGTTCTCAATTTGATATCATTTATTTTTAGCTAATTATAATCATTCTTTTGAGTGAGGCGTTCTTCTTTTTTTTAACCACGAAGTGGTGTTTTTGGGGGATATCAGTTCTTTTTGTACGAAAGTATAGGTTCATACACTACTGAAACATTATGAATAACAAAAGTACCTAAATAAGCTGGGAAAATGTAAATGTACCAAGTTGTCTTTTTTTTAAGATATAATTTTAGCAGTACGTATTTAATTTTTCTAAGGTCAATATGTATTTGGATCACAGATTTGGCCCCCTGAGTCCCCAAAGTGAGTAAATAATATATAAATTTGCAATGCAAGACCTTTTGATTCTATACTCCACATGATTAGGTTTATCTTTCAATGCTAAATAGACCTCGGAGTCTCCTATGAGGGACACTAAAACACCTGGATTTACAAATGCCAAAGACATTAATTTGTAATCACCTTATCAAGGTGAGGTAATGAGTTCTCTCCCGTTGACCTTTTCTTACCCGAATTCTCTCCGGCTTGTTGCAGGGGTCACCACGAGTACATCTCCCGGAAATAAGACCATGCTTTTTTACATTAGGTATTTAAGAAAATGAAAACTATAAAATTATCATTTTTATATAAGGATCGGCCTTTTATAAAGAAATCTTTAAAATCTCTAACTAATGAAAGGCAATGCCTTTAGTGTATAGTAGAGTTAGGTAAAATACATAGAAGGCCATGCCTCAGGAATATAGTAGGGTTAGGGATAATACATAGAAGGCAATGCCTCGGGTTTATAGTAGGGTTAGGTAAATATATAGAAGGCCATGCCTTGGGTTTATCATAGGGTTAGGTAAAATACATAGAAGGCCATGCCTCAGGTCTATATCAATGATTCCTAGGTATTTCGATTATAATTTTTATGCTAGGCCTAAACTATGTAGGTATAAAATCAGGTAAAAATGCAAGCGACGCGACGGGAGACAATTTGGTGTTGATAAAACCATGAGCAGGAGAGAACTCGGTGGTGACGTCCCTTATCAATACCTCACGAGGTATGAGTGTACCCCGCACATAATGGACAGAGAAAAAAAACTTCCCTGAAGGGGATCGAACCCAAGTCATCGTGCGTGCAAGCCTAGTATGCTACCCACTTGGCCAAAGTCACTACTTTGTCACAACTTTTAGTGAGTAGCATCGACATTATGAGAGCTAATTCATCAAATTTTATCTCCATCCAACCATGATTGTCCTAAATCAATCTCGTAATGCCGCCACAGGTCATTTGGCCAATTCTGCAACTACTAAAATTTTCCTCACGAGGGTAATGGGGTCGTCATGAAGATCAAATATAAAGATCGGAAAAACAAAACAACGTTAAGCCCAAAGTGAAAATATAGAGCTAAAAAATTTCGTCCCCGCCAGGATTCGAACACATGCTGACTGGGTGGCAGGTCGAGCATTCTACCAATAGACAAAGTTATCTTCTAAAGAAACGGACGGAAAATAAACTAACTAAATTAATACTTGGAAACTTAAACATTAAAATTTTGCAGTGAGAGAGCGAGGTCATCTCGAAAAATACATACTGGCCAAGATCTGACCACTAAGCTAAGGATTCGAAGGTACCTACCCGCCAAAGAAAATGAAAAGGTCACCAGGTGCCACCCAGTGGACCGGATGAAGGAATAAAATCAATAAATTTGGTATCTGCTCATCAAGATCTTTCATTTGATACCACTTAAGATTAGTATTATCCTTCAATTCCCGATTTGGGCTCCCAAAACCCGAGGCCGCCCAAATGGGCCGCCCGCTTATAATTTAGAATTTTTTTTTGGTCCGGGCTCATCTCCATTATATCTTGATCACTTTAGACACCTCACTTAATCTTCAGTGCCAAGTTAAAGACACGAAGTCGGGTCTCAAAGGATCCGTATGAAAAAAAAAAACGGAAAAAAAAAAAAAAAAAAATTATGAATCTTTTCATGTCTTTCACGATTGTTGGGGGGTCTCGAAAATAGGGTTCCCGGTGGCCTAGGAAGTCAAACAAATAGTCAAATCAACTTATTTTTCAACGTAGAGCCCATTTCTGCAATAAAAATCGCGATTTTTGAAATTCATATTGCACTTTTCGCTGGCTGAAAGTACATGAAATGCATGGGAACTATGTTTTGCGTAACCTTACACTCTGCCGGGCTGTCTCTTTCTTTGTATAGGCGTTCTTCACACCTCGGCCGAGGTGTTTGATAGATTAATATAAATAAATAAAAAAACCTCGCCTGGTGGTTACCTTCCACTAAAGAGTTTTATTAATATATTAAGATAAGAAGACTTTTATTATTATACTAAGTATTATTATTATTATTTGAGGACTAACCAATCCGCTGTACTGCTTTAGCACGGCGCGGGACTTGCTGAAAGCCTCGATGGACTTGAAGTTAAGCTTGATTCCCTTCTGCGACTGGAGCACTACTTGCTCTATGAACTGGTCCAGGGAGATGTCTGACTCCACATCGGGGGATGTCCCATGACCGGCAGCTCCTCTTCATCGGGGTCATCTGAGAGAGTGCCTATGATGACGCCAGCTTCCAACATCATGGCCCTGCCTGAAATGGGGAAGGGGGCGAGATTAGGACTTTACCCTATATTCGAAATCTCTCTCTCTCTCTCTTTCTCTCTCTCTTTCTTTCTCTCTCTCTCTCTCTCTCTCTCTCTCTCCATTTTGAACATGAGTCGTTTTTGGTGTCTCTTTATTTTATTAATCTACTCAAACGCATTTCATGTAAACGCAGAAAAATGATTAGGTACATTGGATAAAATCCTGTATTCGGAATCCCGACGCTGCGCACTGGTGGGAGTCCCAGGCGCGTAACCACTCAACCAATGCTTTTGTTGCTCGATTATAATAGCTCGTAATCTGCTCGTATAGTTGAAGAAATACTTACTAGGTAACATAATATTGCTACGTATATACGTATGGCCTCAATGTTAAAAAGACGTTAAGTAACCGAAAAAAAAATATGATCTACGTAAACAACGAGGACAAATTCGTTTGGAATTTCAGAGAAATAAATCAATAGCTGGTCAGTAAGAACTGGAAGACAATAGTTGGAATAGGATTAGTGTACCGAATGGGACTCGAAGCAATATCCATATTCCATAAGCCATTCTTGTATTTTATTTACCCACAAAAAACATGCCATGTGCTAAAACAAAGAACATGCCATGTGCTAAAACAAAGAACATGCCAGATTTAGAAACAGTCGAACCTCCATAATATATAAGATAATTTGTCACTCACTCTCTCACTCAATCTCTTACCTCTCACACACTCACTCTCTCTCCTATCACGCACACACTCTCACGCACATCACACTCTCTCACTCACACTCCCCTCTCCCTCTCTCTCTCTCACACACACACACTCACTCTCTCTCCTATCACGCACACACTCACTCTCTCTCCTATCACGCACACACTCACTCTCTCTCCTATCACGCACACACTCTCACTCACTCACTCTCTTTCATCTCACTCCCTCACACACACACTCACTCTCTTTCATCTCACTCCCTCACACACACACTCACTCTCTCTCCTATCACGCACACACTCTCACTCACTCACTCTCTTTCATCTCACTCCCTCACACACACACTCACTCTCTCTCCTATCACGCACACACTCTCACTCACTCACTCTCTTTCATCTCACTCCCTCACACACACACTCACTCTCTCTCCTATCACGCACACACACTCTCACTCACTCACTCTCTTTCATCTCACTCCCTCACACACTCAGTCTCTCACTCACTCACTCTCTTTCATCTCACTCCCTCACACACTTACTCTCTCACGCACACACTCTCCACTCTCTTTCTCTCACTCACACACACTCTCTCACTCTCTCGTACTTAGCTCAAGGAAGGACACTGAATAATGAATAGTCTATGAGAGAGGCATGATACAAGGAATAAATAATAATAGGACACCTTCATAACTCTATCAAAGAACAATTCAAAGACATTGTTTCTTATCTAAGGAGTCTCCTTGAGTCTTTATCAGTTGCGACACTTGAGCAGTTCCGATAGAAATAGCTCACCAAGGTTGAAAGCTGGGAAATACATAATTCTCTGCAGCCATAATAATGAAAAATCTGGTGTAAACATCACACAACTTTCCTTATCCCAAAAAAGAAGTCGAATTCCGCCACTGGTGACTGAACGGTAACAGATAACTAAAAATCAATACCAAATTCGTAATCAGCACTTCAAAATCATTGGATTTGATATGTCGCAACCCCCATCTAGGGTGAATAATAAAAAAGTTAGTCCGAGCGGGTCCCCCTAAAATGCCGGTAAATTGAGGCCGAGGTCCAAAAAGTTCAAGATATCAAAAAAATGATCAGAATAGACCCCTATTATTTTTTTAATCTAAGAAAATGATATTCTCTAACTTTTTTTGTATCTTTAACCGATTCGAAGATTCGGCGCTTGCGGCTAATATTTGCGGCCCTGCGGCCGCAGAATGCGGCCGATTTCAACCAAAAGTTTCATGGTTCGTTTGGGGTATAAAATTAATTACCATACCAAATTTCAAGTCTCTAGCTCATACCGTTCTTGAGATATCCTGTTCACACACACACACAGACACACAGACAGACAGACAGACAGACAGACAGACGCACGGACCAATGGCTGAAAACAACTTTTTTGGTATCCTGAGGCTATGATTCGTCCAGAAATGTGAAAAACTAGGTAGGTCAAATTTTCGACGAATACAATACTTTCCTTATTATAGGATAAGGAAAGTAAAAAATAATACAGTTTTCTCCCCGAAGGGACCCGAAAACTGATATTTTGGGTCAAGCAAAGCTCGACCCACCTTGAGAAGTACCCCCCCTTCCCCTACCGTTTCGGACTTAATTTTCCTCGTACGTCATCATTCTCGAGCCATTTTACCTTGTGAGAACTTCCAAATTCGAACTTCCCATGAGAACCTTTTTGAAATTTTCCATGATAAGACAGGTAGTTCGGTTAGGTTAGGCCCGAGCTGGGGGTCCTTGCTTCAGTGAATTAAAATGCGGAGCTGGCAAGCATTTAAGTGGGTGGGTCGAGCTTTGCTTGACCCAAAATATCAGTTTTCGGGTCCCTTCGGGGAGAAAACTGTATTATTTTAGGTCAGAGCTGCAGCTCGACCCACCTTGAGATGTGTTTGTTATCTGCCAGCTCGTGGCCGGGAATACACTGTGATATAGTCGGAAGAGATTTTTTTTTTTTTTTTAAATCAGGTTCCAGAACACAACGGAAAATAAAACAGACAAGTTGCAGAGGTATTGGCGCAAAACAGAGGCTATAGAAAATATTGTAAATTTCATTTACGAGAGTAAAATGAATATTTAGCATTATTAAGAATAACATTCTACAGCGAGAGGGTACAAATTACAAGTAGGAATGTATGTACCGTGGGGATAGGAGACCAGACCAATAATATCAAATGTATACATAGTTACATGAACTTGCACAATATTTGATGCATATGGAAGATAATGAACAACATTATTGACATTGCTCCCAAGGAACAAGAAGTTACCCACCGCCTGTATAAATTACAGGGTAGGATTAAAGCTTAGAGGGGGTCCTCAGTCCCCAGAGGAGTCTTTTGAAACTCGATTTTGCGACAGTAATGCCTCATAAAAGTTGACGTGGATCGCCAATTTGCCCAAGGGGGATATTTGTCCTTGACAAGTCAAAGTTGACAGAAGAACGTAGGCTCCCGGAGGAAGCAAAGATTCCTGCCTCCTTCAGAGCTGTCGTGCTCCAATTGGCAATCACTGCTTTAGAAGCTGCCTAGACTTTGACCCTTGAAGATATGGGCAGGTCTGGAATACCCAGTGAACTGCATCTTTGATTTTTTTTTTTTTTTTTCATATCTAAAAGGTTATAAACCCACGAACGAAGGGGGGACAAGTATCCTCGTAGTGCGGCATCTCTGAGGTCGTGGGCGCGGATGAGAAGAAGAAGATGTGTGATTTCACAGCTTCTAATAAGGCCTTGGGCTCAAACAATTAGTCTTCCGAAGTAGGAATATCCTTCAGAATCCGACGCGGGACCTAAATCGCTGGTACAAATAGGCTTCTCCGACTGGCAATCGTTTCGGATCTCTTCCCGCTAACGTACTGAAGAAGACCCTCGGAAGCAGAATCTTCCGAGGGCAGTTCTTTTATCAGGTCGTTCTTTGACGACTTCACAGAAGGATGTACAGCAACGATCTTGTTCGTGACGTCTGCCAGTGCAGGGCGTTGGAGAATTAGGCAGTGGGATAATATCCCAAAAACTCCGTTCATATTAGCTAGGAGATCCGCTCATGCACTTGGCTGGGCCTTCAGTTCCGAATTCGGCTGCAGACGAGCGAAGATACCATGTATCTAATGCTGTTCCCTTGTAGAATTGAGATTCTGATATTTGCGGCCATTTATTTCGGCTTCAGGAGATGGAAGAGGAACATCCGGCTCACGTTCTTTTACGCAGGGGGTAACATCGAACGGAAAGTCTGGAGTCGCTATAACTTCCTCGTGCTCGCCCTACAGGGGAGGGGCTTCCGGAAGAGAATAGTCACCCTCAGAATCCTAGGCTTCCGAAGGGTCAGACGCCGACAACTCATCGTTCTGGACGATCAGTTGAACATGAGTCGGCTGGAGCCTGGTGAAGAGAAAATTCATGGCTTGGAAGTCCTTTTTTACTTGGAAGCGTTTGTCAATAGTTTTTTTTTTTTTTTTTTTTTGTGTCCCAGAATCTTCCGGAGACGTTGTTGACAGGGATATTATCTGGAGACTGGTATAGAAACATTTCCAACCAGGATTCTGTCCGCTGCTTCACGAGAAATGAGCTCCGATTTTATAGGAGCTACAGCCTGAGCCATGATATCGTATGACTGCGATGATCCACGGATCTGCTTTTCCATATCCCTATAGTGGTCTTCCTTCAAGACTGACGCACTTGGATCAAAAGCCCGAGCTATATCTAGCGTGGGGAGGGCGAATCGAAGCTTGTTAAGGACTGTTGCATCCACTTCAACGCCTAAGTCGATCGAGTTGATCAGCGTCCAATCTCACCAGCCATCAGGTAGAAACTTTTTTTTTTTTTTTTTTTGACACATCCTTCAGTCGAGACAGGACGTCATTGTCAGATGGCAGGTCACAGAGAGCTCCCAAAGACTATCGAGCATTGGTAGTCAAGTGGATAACGCGCTAGTCTGGTAATCCAGGTGGCGTATGGATCCGTTGGTTCGAATCCCGCCCAGTGCATGAATTTTTTCCTCATTAATTTGAGTTTGTGACCACTTAATGATAAGACTCCGAGGGTTAGGTGGAAAAAAAAAAATGCTTTCAGCATTAACCTCGCCTGGTGGATAACTTCCACTTAAGAGAATTATTATAAAGATGTTGCCGTAGACATCTGTAAAGAATACTAGGCAAACAGTGAGTATTGGCTGTATTTTGACTCTTGAACGGCTTAAATTATTGAGCAACGATGCAATATCCAAAGCAAGGCTCGACCAGAAAGGAGAAGGGGATCAGGGAGACGCGCCCAAGCGAAAGGCAGACGAAGAACCTCTTAGCGGCTCAAATCCTGAGCAACGGCTCGACTGGTTCCAAAGATATAGGTACCAGGAGACAGCCGAGGGGTCTAGAGAGACACACTTAAGCCAAAGAGGGAAAGAGTCCAGCCCACAGATCAAATATTTTAGCAACGGCTCGAATGATACCAGGGGTCTAACCACCAAGAGACGGGTAAGGGGTCTAAGGAGACGCACCCAAACCAAGTAAGGACCGAGTCCAGCCCAGGGCTCAAAATTTTGAGCAACGGCTCGACTGTTACCAATGGCCTAGGCACCAGGAGACAGGCAAGGGGTCTAAGGAAGCACCCAAGCCAAGGAGGTACGGAGTCCAGCACACGGTTCAAATTTTGAGCAACTGCGCAACTTCTACCGATGGCATAGGTACAAGGAGACAGGCAAGGGGTCTGAGAGACGCACCCGCCAAGAGGGAGGACAAGGTCAACTCCACGGCTCAAATCTTGAGCAATGGCTCGACTGGTAACAAAAGCATAGGTACCAGGAGACAGGCCGAGGGTCTGAGAGACGCACCCGCCAAGAGGGAGGACAAGGTCAACTCCACGGTTCATATCTTGAGCAATGGCTCGACTGGTAAAAGCATAGGTACCAGGAGACAGGCCGAGGGCCTAAGAGACGCACCCGCCAAGAGGGAGGACAAGGTCAACTCCACGGCTCAAATCTTGAGCAATGGCTCGACTGGTACCAAAAGCATAGGTACTAGGAGACCGGCCGAGGGTCTGAGAGACGCACCCGACAAGAGGGAGGACAAGGTCAACTCCACGGCTCAAATCTTGAGCAATGGCTCGACTGGTACCAAAAGCATAGGTACCAGGAGACAGGCCGGGGGTCTGGGGAAACGCACCCGCCAAGAGGGAGGACAAGGTCAACTCCACGGCTCAAATCTTGAGCAATGGCTCGACTGGTGCCAAAAGCATAGGTACCAGGAGACAGGCCGGGGGTCTGGGGAGACGCACCTGCCAAAGAGGGAGGACAAAGTCAACTCCCCGGCTCAAAATCTTGAGTAACGGCTCGACTTGTACCGAGGCACAAAGAACTCAAAACTCATGAGCCCAAAATGAAAAATCAGGAAAAGAAGTTACCCTGAATTCTGTAGCGCTGGAATATAACACACGGCGCGAAGACAGACTGGAACTTATCAAAATGTCACTTGAAAATATATGGACACGGCTCGGAAACGGGCCGTGAATTGATTAACTTTCACCATATAAAGACAAAATAGATTGCACAATAAATTGTTGTTACTAGGGCAAAGATCAAAAGAGATCAATCGCATGCGAAAGCCACACAGAGACCGCAAGAAAAAAGTTCAAAGGCCGTCAGGCGCAATGAATTAAACTGAGCTGCTTACCGGTCAATTGCACAATGCAGAAGATGGAGACTCTCCCCGGTGAAGCATTTAGGCAATCGCATGCGAAAGCCACTCAGAGACCACAAGAATGTTCAAAGGCCCGTCAGGCGCAATGAATTAAACTGAGCTGCTCACCGGTCAACTGCACAAAGCAGAAGATGGAGACTCTCCCCGGTGAAGCATTTAGGCAATCGGATGCGAAAGCCACTCAGAGACCACAAGAAAGTTCAAAGGCCCGTCAGGCGCAATGAATTAAAACTGAGCTGCTCACCGGTCAACTGCACAAAGCAGAAAATGGAGACTCTCCCCGGTGGAGCATTTAGGCAGTCGCATGCGAAAGCTACTCAGAGGCCGTAAGAGTAAGTTCAAAGGCCCGTCAGGCGCAATGAATTAAACTGAGCTGCCACCGGTCAACTGCACAAGGCAGAAGATGCAGACTCTCCTCCCCGGTGAAGCATTTAGGCAATCGCTTGTGAAAGCCACTCAGAGGCCGTGAGAGAAAGTTCAAAGGCCCGTCAGGCGCAATGAATTAAACTAAGCTGCCCACCGGTCAACTGCACAAGGCAGAAGATGGAGACTCTCCCCGGTGAAGCATTTAGGCAATCGCATGCGAAAGCCACTCAGAGGCCGTAAGAGAATGTTCAAAGGCCCGTCAGGCGCAATGAATTAAACTGAGCTGCCACCGGTCAACTGCACAAGGCAGAAGATGCAGGCTCTCCTCGGTGAAGCATTTAGGCAATCGCTTGTGAAAGCCACTCAGAGGCCGTGAGAGAAAGTTCAAAGGCCCGTCAGGCGCAATGAATTAAACTGAGCTGCCCACCGGTCAACTGCACAAGGCAGAAGATGGAGACTCTCCCCGGTGAAGCATTTAGGCAATCGCATGCGAAAGCCACTCAGAGGCCGTAAGAGAATGTTCAAAGGCCCGTCAGGCGCAATGAATTAAACTGAGCTGCCACCGGTCAACTGCACAAGGCAGAAGATGCAGGCTCTCCTCGGTGAAGCATTTAGGCAATCGCTTGTGAAAGCCACTCAGAGGCCGTAAGAAAAAGTTCAAAGGCCCGTCAGGCGCAATGAATTAAACTGAGCTGCCCACCGGTCAACTGCACAAGGCAGAAGATGGAGACTCTCCCCGGTGAAGCATTTAGGCAATCGCATGCGAAAGCCACTCAGAGGCCGTAAGATTAAGTTCAAAGGCCCGTCAGGCGCAATGAATTAAAAAGAGCTGCTTAATGAAAGAGAGAACTTACCTTTATAGATTGACGACGTGCGGCAAATAGAAAAAAATAATTTGAAAAATAATTGAAAATTTTGCCCGATACCAAAAGCTAGAGCACTTTTAAAAGTATCGAGGTCCGAACGGTACGAGAGTTGAGAATACACTGAAGCAAGGACCCCCAGCTCGGTCCTAACCTAACCGAACTACCTGTCTTATCATGGAAAATTTCAAAAAGGTTCTCATGGGAAGTTCGAATTTGGAAGTTCTCACAAGGTAAAATGGCTCGAGAATGATGACGTACGAGGAAAATTAAGTCCGAAACGGTAGGGGAAGGGGGGGTACTTCTCAAGGTGGGTCGAGCTGCAGCTCTGACCTAAAATAGACATTTATTTAAACTGCCGGAGTATTTGGTGCCACCTATGTGATCTAAATGTCAACTTTTGTGAAGTAAATTTCAGTCATTGGGTGCCGTTCGAACCAAAGAACCCCTAAGCTTCTTGGACCACCAGACTAGCGCTTTCAACACTATGACAATGAATGCATGTTGATGATAAGAACGAGTCATTCTTTTTCCTTAGCGACTGAAGGCAGGTAAAACTTTGACAATAGGTCCATAACTATACTCCTCATTGAAGTAGGCAAGTATTAATTACCTAGAGACTTCAAGGTATTAAGTCACTATATTAGCGTCTCAAATAAACAATCAATTCATTACTCATCGAATAATGATCGATTCATTTAAATCTTCTCATTATTTTGGAACAAAGTCGAGTTTCACAATAGTTGAATAGATCTTTTCTTCGCACAGATCAAAGCCATGAGTATTGAGTGCCCTCATAACTAACAAACATACCTAAGCAATAATTCATATTGATTTTTCGAGCAGTGCACACAATGGCTGCAAAATTTCGTAGTTAAACCACGTTGAAAACATAAGTTCTCGTTCTGTCAATGTCCAGCGAAGTAAGGAATTGGATAGGTGAACATTCAAATTCGAGCTCTCGAGATGCTGGCTATTTCCGGCTCAACTCAGGCTGGGTGAGGTTACTCCTAGTAGCTGGTTGGTAAAATCCCCGTCTAACTGACTTTAGCGGTTGAAAGGTACGTTTAACTCCAAAACATAACTTTAAGGTCAGTTCTTAAATCGTGAATAAATATGTGACCACATACTAATAGGACTCAGAACATTAAAAAGAAAATGCTTGAAGCATTAACCTCGCCTGGAGCATTACCTTGTACTAAAGAGTATTATTTCAACCCAGTAACTTACACTACATACAGGACACGAACATTGCTCCTGGGTGTCCCAGTGGTTCAATAGCCATATCAATCCTTCCAACAACATGACATTGCAATCATGGACGCGGAAAGTGAAATAATAAAAGGTGACCACGATACACTCATACTCAGAACTAATTCGAGACCCACACGTTAGGTGGGACGTTCCATTTCTCTGAGTGGTGTCAGGGTGACTGGATCTTCATCACTCTCTATGTGGAATACCCTGGCTCCGGTGTCATAACCAATATCATAATAATAATAATAATAATCACCAACATCATTATAATATCATACTCATCATCACAAAGCCCGGATTTTATGCAACTGCAGATTAGAAAATGCCATTGTATATTTTAGAGAAGTCACCGTGGCAGAGTGAGTTAGCGCGCTAGGCATTGCACGCACGGTGACCTGGGTTCGATCCCCAGCGGGGCAGGATTTTTTCTGCTCTGTTCTTGGGTGTTCAAGGTTCACTCATACCTCGTGAGGAAAAATGAGTAGCTGCTTTAATTTGAGCAGCGACCAGTGGCGGAATTATAGGCAAAAATAAGATATTATGATATTTTTTTTTTTTTTTTTTTTTTTTTCAAGTACTGTCTACACACACCAAATTGAAAAATCATTTTGGCATGCAATAACTGACAAAGGGTATTTCTGTGGTGAATATTAAATTTTACAGGAATAATGGTGGCTTTTCTAGTTTTTCATTGTATAGAATCATAGCTAATGCGATGGGGGATTTGACATTCAGTTTTGGTGGTTCAAAAAGAAGGGCAGGGTTTGGTCTTAGTCTATGATTTGGGATTTTGAATTTAATTTCTCCTAAAAGGTATGGACTTTGAATTTTGTTCGTTAGAATATTTGCTAGAAGCTTGATTTGTGCTGATCCGAATCGTTGTTCAATGGATTCTATTGGTAGATTTTCTATCAATAAGGAGTACTCAATATATTGAGGGTAGAGAGGGTAGAATCCATTGAATTTTTTAAACAAATACCGCACAAATCGAGCTTGAACTTTTTCTAGAAGTTTCATATGTTCTTTGGTTGTTGGACACCAAAGAGGTGAACAATATTCTATTGTGGAACGTATTAGGGATTTATAAAGTGTGGTGATGGCATCTATGTCTTGAATGTCTTGACAATGGCGGATTACCATACCAAGTTTTTTTAGGGCTTTTTTAGCTGTTTCTTCTACTTGAGTTTCCCAAGATAGATTTGTTTTAAAGTATATTCCTAAATCTTTGTATGTATTGATTTCTTCTATGGGTATATTGTTTATGTTGTATGTGTGTTGTATTCGTTGTTGTTTTTTAGTGTATGTCATGTGGTAGCATTTGTTGGGGTGAAAATTGAGTCCTATAGTGTTGAGCCATGTTGTAATGTTGTTTAGATCTTCTTGTAGTTTGTTACAGTCTTCTTGTGTTGTTATATCTTTGTATATTTTGAGATCATCGGCATAGAGTTTTATTTTTGAATTGTGTACGTGATTTTGGATGTCGTTATAAGTTAAAATAAATATTAAGCTAGATAGCTTTGACCCTTGGACAACGCCTGATGGTGGACTGAATGGTTTGGACCAGTATTTCTCATAAACAACGAAGTTTTTTCTGTTTGTTAGATAGTTTTTGAACAGTTTTGTGAGAGGTGTTGAAAATCCTGCTGCATTAAGTTTTGCAATGATTGCGTCGTGTGAAATTCTGTCAAAACATTTTTCGATGTCAGTGTATATAACATCCACTTGTGTTTTTGTTATATGGCTACTGACTTCGTGACAAAATTCGGTTAGGTTCGAAAGAGTGGATCTACCACTGATAAAGCCATGTTGGTTCTCGGATACTGTTTTGAATATGTAAGGTGCTATTCTGGTGTATAAAACACCTTCGTAAATTTTTGCTATTGTGTTCAGATTTGATATTGGGCGGTGATTGGCTATTTCGGTGCTTGTCCCTTTTTTCGGTATTGGGCAAATTATTGATCTCCTTTTCGTTGGTTAAATGTGAGCCATTATATGTTAGTGTAGGTAGTTTTTCTTGTTTCTTTTTGTCTTTATAGAATTTCCAAAACTTTTTTCCGTCTTTTTTAAATTCGTGTGTTATGTCTTGAATGTAATCTTTGTAGTTATTTTTTATCTGTTTTTTACATGTTTTTCTTAGATTATTATAAGTGTCTATCTGTCTTGAATTTTTGTTTTTTATTTTTCTGAGGCGTTCTTTTTTTTTGAATAGTTTCTGTGTGTCTCTAGACCACCATTGCGGGAATTTTATTTTTGTCCTAAATATTTTGTGTTTTGGTACATATTCATCTAAATGTTCTTTGATTTCTTTGTAAAATATATCTAGTTCTTCATTACATGTTCTCTCTTTGTTGAACAGCGAAGACCATTCTATGTTTTTTATATCATTTATTAATGCTGAGAAATTTGCTTTTTTAAAATTGTAGGAATTGCTTACATTATTTTGTGTAGAGTTATTTAGTATTGTAGTTTTATTGTTGAGTGTAGTTAGTTGCATTGTGATTAGAAGTGGGGGATGATGCAAATCTGGTTTTACAAGGCCTTCTGTTTCTTTAATTGTAATTTGTGCGATTTTTTTCCTATTAATTTTATATCGTGTGAAATTGGTGAGGCATAAATCTAATATTCGGTCATTTTGGTTTTTTACGTCGTTTAAAGATTCTAGATTATGTAATTCGATTAGGGAGTTAATGTTTTTCATTATTTTTGTATTTTCTTGATTAGCGAATTCAGGTATGTTAAAGTCACCTAAGAGCATTATGTTTTCGTTAAGTAGTTCAGTATTATTTGAAATTTCTTCAGCAAAAGTTTCTATGGTCAGATGGTTAACTGGGGGAGGGAAATAACAAAGGCAAATATTAAGGATTTGACCATAAAGTTTACATTCTATCCACATTGTTTCTTTTGTTGATGTACATGAGTTGAGGTGAGATAAAGGTTTTGTAGATATTGTTTTATCTATCGCAAGAATTAAACCTCCACCGCGGTCTTTAGTTGTAGCAATTGGGTCTCTATCTTGCCTGTAAATACTATACCGGGAATCAAAGATTTCATTATTACTTATATCTTCTGACAGCCAACTTTCAGTAATAGCTATGATTTCATAACTTTCACTTAAAGTGTTTAAATATATTTCTTTGCATTTCCTTCGTATGCTATTTGTATTTTGATATAGTATTCTAATATCTTTCAGTTGTTTGTTTTTGTTTATAGTGTTTTTGAGAGCTGGGATGTATTTATTTTTGTCACCTACTACACTAGGGTCGTCAGGAAAATTGGAAAATTTCTATTGTAGGAGTTTCTTGTTTTCTTGGGCTCTTTTTGTTATTGGTTTAGTTAATTGGTAGTATGGGGGAGGTTGTGTGAATTTTATGTTTGGAATGATGGGAGTATGTTGGGAGTAAGAGTTCCTCGGATTCAGATTATTCGCATTTCGTGTGTAGTGATAGTGTTCGTTTCGTTCTGTAAGTTTGTTTGTATTGTTGTAGTTAGGCGTATATTGATGTTTGTTTTGATAATCCATATTTGGTGTATTATATGTGTCTGCTGCATAAAGGTTATTATTTTGTTTTGTATTTAAGTTAGTTGCATTTTGTGTGTAGTTAAAACTATGTGCGTTTTGTTCAATTAATTTGTTTGTGTTGTCGTATTTCATCATATTTGGAGTGTTTTGACGACTGTTATGATATTGTATGTTAGGCATTTTGTTTCTTATTTCGGCATAGTTGTTATTGTTGTACATTGTATTAAAATTAAAATTATTTTTATTCTGTGTGTAGTTGGAATATTGTGTGATTGGTTCAGTGATCTTGTTTGAATGTGGTATTCTTAATTTTGATATTAAAAGATATGGAAAAGTCCTGTAATTCTGCGCTACTTACTAAAAATTGTGATATAGTAACACAAAGAAACACTTTTATTATTTATTTATTATTTTAGCGATTCGGTTGAAACTCCATTTACAATATTAACAGTGCCACCTAGCGAGATCTATTGCGACGAATGGCGCTCTAAACTGCATACTCGGCAAAAAAATTGGTTAAATTTGTACAATTTCAACACTTTGATAAGAGGAATGGCCATACAACTCATGGTCACGGAATGTAAATTAATAAAAGGTTTCGAACTAGCGACCTCCAGTTGATATACCTAATTAAGTAATTACCTACAATATTCTCGGGAGTACATTTATGTACCTATGAAGTGTAAAACTTTTATATGTTGGGTAGTATATAAGTACTGTAGTGGGAACAATGGATAAATACCTAACATAAGAAGTAGTTATCTTACTTGTGGTAATCACTTTCGCGATGTCACAACTACTGGAACGCGCTTAACTAAATATTCGCCTTATCGATCAAGCTACTTAGGTCGGTAAATACCTATTCGTGATTATTTCGCCAGAAATGTTCTGCATATTTTAGGAGTTTTGTGCATATTTCTATCTTTTGGCATGCGTATTAATGCAATTTCATGTTTTGGAAATTTTTGGCTGCATAAAGTCCGGGCCCTTATCATCAAGTTTTCGTAACAGGAAACTTTCACCAAGGTCTTCTGCTGCTTTCATTAATGTATTATATTAGTATTATATCTTTGTGTGTATCCCATATCATTGTATAACCTATGCCAACTCTATCTACGAGGAATCAGGAATTGCAAAAAGAAATTGTTGCACCAAACATATTTTTGCAACACAGTGGTCTATTCGTAACCTAGCCTTCAGGGTGTGCAAGCCAGCACATTCGGAAGCCGGTCCCAAGCCCGGATAAATAGGGAGGGTTAGGCGTTAGGAAAGGCATCCAGCCTATAAAACGCCCTGCCAACACCATCATGATGTCAGTCTCAAGTCAGTCCATAAAGGCCTCGGAAACCAATCATACTGGCGTCATGACGTGACGAACACCAAGATACGGCGGAAAAGTAAGAAGATAGCAGAAGTTAATTTGAGAGTAGGAACTTTGAATGTAGGATCAATGACTGGCAGAGGAAGAGAGATAGCAGATTTGATGAGCAGAAGAAAAGTGAACATATTATGCGTGCAAGAGACAAGATGGAGAGGAAACAAAGCAAAAGAACTTGGAGCGGACTACAAACTGATCTACAGTAGTGCAAATGAGAGTGGAAGAAATGGTGTGGGAGTTGTGATGGACAAAGATATGAAAACAAAAGTGACAAATGTAAACAGGATAAGTGACAGAGTGATGAGTGTAAGACTGGAAGTAGAATCCCTGGTGTTGAATATTATAAGTGCATTAAGTGCATATGCCCCCCAAGTCGGATGTGATGAAGAGATAAAAGACGATTTCTGGAGAGAACTAGAGCAAGAAGTCTGTGCAATTCCAAGAGATGAAAGACTAATATTAGGAAGTGATCTAAATGCCCATATAGGTAATGGAAATTCAGAGCTAACTGAGAGAATACGAGGACACTGGGGAATTGGTGTTGAAAACGAAGAAGGGAAAACAGTGATGGATTTTGCAGTTGCAACAGATTTGGCTTTGTGCAATACCTACTTTCAAAAACGAGAGGATCAGTATACAACATATAAAAGTGGTAGTAGATCAAGCCAAATCGATTTTCTGCTCTGTCGAAGACATCATCTGAAAGAAGTGAGAAATTGTAAAGTTATAAATGGAGAAGCAGTTGTAGCTCAACATAGACTGGTAGTCATCGATTGTAATATAGAAGCACAGAGACGCAATACCAAGAAGGAAACCATACCCAAGATCAAATGGTGGAATCTGAAAGATCCAATAGTCAAAAACGAATTCAAGTATAAAGTACTTCATAAAAGTAGAACTACAGAAATGGACAATCTTTGGGAAGGAACTAGTAAGATCATAAAAGAAATCGGAAAAAATGTTTTGGGCATGACATCAGGAAAAGGAGCTCGGCAAGATAAAGAGACATGGTGGTGGAATGATAAAGTATGTGAGGCTATCAAAAATAAGAAAGACGCAAAGAAGAAGTGGGACAAGAGTAGAAGTGAAGAAGACAAAATAATCTATAAAGAAGCAAAGAAAATAGCCAAAAGAGAAGTTGCTAAATCAAGAGCTGCAGAATTTGATGAATTATACAAGACATTAGAAACACCAGAAGGAGAAAGGAAACTTCATCGTATAGCTAAAAGTAGAAATAAATCAACAAAGGACTTCACCCACATAAAGAATATCAAGAACAATGAAGGTTTAGTGATCCGAGATGAAAAAGAAATAAAACTGAGATGGGAGGAATATTTTCGAAATTTACTGAATGAGGAGAATGAAAGAACTGTTTGTGAGGAAGGACTACCTAACCATGGATTAACTACAGACTTTGAGAGAGAAGGAATAGTGAGAGTTGTGAGTAAAATGAAAAATGGAAAAGCCACTGGACCAGATGAGCTCCCAGCTGAAGTGTGGAAAAGTCTTGGAGAAGAAGGAATTGACATACTATGGGCTATGATGAAAGAAATTTATAAAACAGAAAGAATACCGGATGAATGGCGAAAAAGTTTGTTAGTACCTATATACAAAGAGAAAGGAGATATACAAGAATGCAGCAATTATAGAGGAATTAAACTAATGGGACATACAATGAAAATTTGGGAAAGAGTAATTTTATTGATGACAGAATAAGAAAGGAAACAGTAATATCAGAAGAGCAATTTGGATTTATGCCAAGAAGAAGTACTATGGACGCCGTGTTTGCACTAAGACAGCTGATAGAGAAATACCAAGAGAAAAAGAGAGATATCCATTTTGTATTTATAGACCTAGAGAAAGCGTATGATAGAGTGCCGCGTGAAGAGATATGGAGATGTATGAGAGAAAAAGGAACACCTGAGAAATATGTGAGAATAGTGCAAGATATGTATGAAGGAGCAGAAACCAAGATAAGAAGTAGTGTGGGTTTGACGGAATCAATACCTGTTGGAGTTGGCCTGCAACAAGGATCCGCTTTAAGTCTATATCTCTTTGACCTTGTGATAGATATGATATCCAAAAATATTAAGGATAAAGCTCCTTGGTGCATGATGTTCGCTGACGATGTTGTTCTGGCTGCAGAAAGTGTGGAATCCCTAACAATGAAACTAGAAGGATGGAGAAGAGAGTTGGAGAATAGAGGAATACGTATCAGTAGAACAAAAACAGTACACATGAAGTTTGGAAATGACGATGATGCAATTGTAAAATTTGAAGGCGAAGATCTAGCTAAAGTGGATAAGTTCAAATACCTGGGGTCTACTGTTAACAAACACGGAACGTTAGATGATGAAATAGCCCACCGTGTCAATGCAGGCTGGTTTAATTGGAAAAAGTTGTCGGGCGTATTATGTGATAAAAGGATAACGTTAAGATCAAAGGGAAAAATGTACAAGTCAGTAGTAAGACCAGCATTGTTATATGGAAGTGAAACTTGGGCTGTAAAGAAAGATCAAGAAAAGAAAATGGAAGTGACGGAAATGAAGATGTTAAGATGGATGTGCGGAGTAACAAAGCTTGATAGAATAAGAAATGAAAAAATCAGAGACAGAGTGAAAGTTGTAGAAATCTCAAAGAAAATGCAAGAGAGAAGATTGCAGTGGCTTGGACATATAGAAAGAAGAGAAGATTATTACATCGGGAAGAAAATGAGGAATATGGAAGTATCAGGAAGGAGAGGTAGAGGTAGACCTGAAAAATCGTGGAAAAGTTGTGTTATAGAAGACTTGAGAGAAAAAGGAGTAAGACCAGCTGATGCACAAAATCGATTGGACTGGAAGAGACTGACCAGAAACGTCGACCCTGCTTAAGCGGGATAAGACAGAGCAAAAGAAGAGTGGTCTATTCGTGAGTTAGCCTACTAGACTTGCACGCACGGTGACCTGGGTTCGATACCCAGCGGAGCAAAAACTTTTCCGCTCTATACTTAGATGTTCGGGGTTCACTCATACCTCGCGAGGTTAGTAGGTTCCAAGTGTATGAGTAACGATCGGTGGCGGCGTAAAGATCAGAGTATAAAGAAATTAATGGAATAGAATTCGAAAAGTGAAGGAGGAACTTAGTAATGCAGTGCTACCCACAAAAATTGTGAGGAGGCATTGTGCTATCGCTACTGCCGTGCTCAGTAAATCCTACACATGGCTACATGAATAGATAGATCAATGCTATCTCTACCAACGTGCTCAGTGGAACCTACACAAGTACACATGGCTTCATTAATAGACAGCTCAATGCTATCTCTACCAACGTGCTCAGTGGATCCTCCACATTGCTACATGAATAGACAGCGCAATGCTATCTCTACCAACGTGCTCAGTGGATCCTACACATGGCTACATGAATAGACAGCTCAATGCTATCTCTACCAACGTGCTCAGTGGATCCTACACATGGCTTCATTAATAGACAGCTCAATGCTATCTCTACCAACGTGCTCAGTGGATCCTACACATGGCTACATGAATAGACAGATCAATGCTATCTCTACCAACGTGCTCAGTGGAACCTACACAAGTACACATGGCTTCATTAATAGACAGCTCAATGCTATCTCTACCAACGTGCTCAGTGGATCCTACACATGGCTACATGAATAGACAGCTCAATGCTATCTCTACCAACGTGCTCAGTGGATCCTACACATGGCTACATGAATAGACAGCTCAATGCTATCTCTACCAACGTGCTCAGTGGATCCTACACCTGGCTACATGAATAGACAGCTCAATGCTATCTCTACCAACGTGCTCAGTGGATCCTACACCTGGCTACATGAATAGACAGCTCAATGCTATCTCTACCAACGTGCTCAGTGGATCCTACACATGGCTACATGAATGGACAGCGCAATGCTATCTCTACCAACGTGCTCAGTAGATCCTACACATGGCTTCATTAATAGACAGCGCAATGCTATCTCTACCAACGTGCTCAGTGGATACTACACATGGCTACATGAATAGACAGCGCAATGCTATCTCTACCAACGTGCTCAGTGGAACCTACACAGGTACACATGGCTTCATATATAGACAGCTCAATGCTATCTCTACCAACGTGCTCAGTTGATCCTACAGTCCTACACATGGCTACATGAATAGACAGCTCAATGCTATCTCTACCAACGTGCTCAGTGGATCCTACACCTGGCTACATGAATAGACAGCGCAATGCTATCTCTACCAACGTGCTCAGTGGAACCTACACAGGTACACATGGCTTCATATATAGACAGCTCAATGCTATCTCTACCAACGTGCTCAGTGGATCCTACAGTCCTACACATGGCTACATGAATAGACAGCTCAATGCTATCTCTACCAACGTGCTCAGTGGATCCTACACCTGGCTACATGAATAGACAGCTCAATGCTATCTCTACCAACGTGCTCAGTGGATCCTACACCTGGCTACATGAATAGACAGCTCAATGCTATCTCTACCAACGTGCTCAGTGGATCCTACACCTGGCTACATGAATAGACAGCTCAATGCTATCTCTACCAACGTGCTCAGTGGATCCTACACCTGGCTACATGAATAGACAGCTCAATGCTATCTCTACCAACGTGCTCAGTGGATCCTACACATGGCTTCATGAATAGACAGCTCAATGCTATCTCTACCAACGTGCTCAGTGGATCCTACACCTGGCTACATGAATAGACAGCTCAATGCTATCTCTACCAACGTGCTCAGTGGATCCTACACATGGCTACATGAATAGACAGCGCAATGCTATCTCTATATCTCTACCAACGTGCTCAGTGGATCCTACACATGGCTACATGAATAGACAGCGCAATGCTCGGTTTTGTCTACACCGACGGGGATGTCCCGCCCCACTTCCTTCCTAGACGATGTGACTGCGAATATGTTCGGGTGTTTAAACGTGTGGTGGGTGCCTGCATTAGAAAATAGATTGAGTCACTTTGTTTGAGCATGGGTATCGGAGCATAGGAATTGATAATTTAAGCGACTGAAAATACTTTTTTTACTTTTCTTATCCTATAATAAGGAAAGTATTGTATTCGTCGAAAATTTGACCTACCCAGTTTTTCACATTTCTGGACGAATCATAGCCTCAGGATACCAAAAAACTTGTTTTCAGCCATTGGTCCGTGCGTCTGTGTGTGTGTGTGTGTGTGTGTGTGTGTGTAAACAGGATATCTCGAGAACGCTAAGAGCTAGAGACTTGAAATTCGGTATGCAAATTGGTTTTATACACCAGACAAACCACGAAACTTTTGGTTAAAATCGGACGCGAAAATTTGACCTACCCAGTTTTTCACATTTCTGGACGAATCATAGCCTCAGGATACCAAAAAACTTGTTTTCAGCCATTGGTCCGTGCGTCTGTGTGTGTGTGTGTGTGTGTGTGTGTGTGTGTGTGTGTGTGTGTGTGTGTGTGCATGTGCGCCATATAGCTAGAGAGACCCACCTGGAATTTCACACAATAGGAAGGACATACACATACACACGAACAAGTACAAGGACAAAATCAGGTCCGTGTAATTGTTTCAATGAATACCTATAATATTTTAACCAATTATACTATTTTTCTTTTAAAAAACATTGACTGGTATATTTATGAGCAATTTGGAGATTTTTTTATTTTTTTTTATTGTTACTCACATCGTGGAAATCATTGTTTTTTGGTGGTCTCTCGTGGTCTCTCTAGCTAGAGGTGTTTTTCGTGTGCAGCTACAGAGACTTCGTGGTAGTGTCGTAGAGTAGAGGATGATACGAAGTTTTTTGTTTTTGTATGATATGTAGTTTATTTTACTTCCGATAAATTTCTAATATTAGAAATTGTATTGTTTTTATCTTCTTTTTTAAAATTTATTTTGCAGGGGCTTTTTTCAAATATGTAGTCTTCTTGTCGTTTCACGCAAATCTTCTTGCCACTCGTCGGTCTATTTACAAGTATTAATTTAGGGGTTGTGTCGCTCGGTTGATAATTGACTATTGATTTTTTTTTTTATCTTGCTCTGTTCGGCGGGTATGCCGCCCGAAAGCGTCGCCAGGTCGTTGTGGCCTTACAGTAGGTATTAAGAAAAAAAATCCTGGAATCAAAAGAATTAGTCTCTGCGAGCTGACACTTTTCCACCCTTAAACGGCGCCCCCGAGTGGGCGGAGACGCCCAAGGGCGGCAATCAGAGTTGGTCGAAAAATATGTTCATATATAAATATCAACATTCGATTTGTATTCTACAAAAAATTTAAAGGGATTTTCCGACTATTGGTTTTTTTCTATCTTGCTCCGTTCGGCGGATATTCCGACCGGAAGCGTCGCCAGGTCGTTGCGACCTTACGGTAAGAATTAAGAAAAAACTTCTTGGAATCAAAAGAATTTGTCTCTGCGAGCTGACACTTTTCCGCCCTAAAACGCAACCCCCGGGTGGGCGGAGACGCCCAGGGGCGGCAATGACAGTTGGTCGAAAAATTTGTTCATATATAAATATCGACATTCGATTTGTATTCTACAAAAAATTTAAAGGGATTTTCCGACTATTGGTTTTTTTCTATCTTGCTCCGTTCGGCGGATATTCCGCCCGGAAGCGTCGCCAGGTCGTTGCAACCTTACGGTAAGAATTAAGAAAAAACTTCTTGGAATCAAAAGAATTTGTCTCTGCGAGCTGACACTTTTCCGCCCTAAAACGCAACCCCCGGGTGGGCGGAGACGCCCAGGGGCGGCAATCACAGTTGGTCGAAAAATATGTTCATATATTAATATCGACATTCGATTTGTATTCTACAAAAAATTTAAAGGGATTTTCCGACTATTGGTTTTTTTCTATCTTGCTCCGTTCGGCGGATATTCCGCCCGGAAGCGTCGCCAGGTCGTTGCGACCTTACGGTAAGAATTAAGAAAAAACTTCTTGGAATCAAAAGAATTTGTCTCTGCGAGCTGACACTTTTCCGCCCTAAAACGCAACCCCCGGGTGGGCGGAGACGCCCAGGGGCGGCAATCACAGTTGGTCGAAAAATATGTTCATATATTAATATCGACATTTGATTTTTATTCTACGAAAAATTTAAAGGGATTTTCCGACTATTGGTTTTATTCTATCTTGCTCCGTTCGGCGGATATTCCGCCCAGAAGCATCGCCAGGTTGTTGCGGCCTTACGCTAGGAATTAAGAAAAAAAATTCCTGGAATCAAAAGTATTTGCGAGTTGACACTTTTCCGCCCTTAATCGGCATCCCCGGGTGGGCGGAGACGCCCAGGGGCAGCAATCACAGTTGTTCAACAAAAAAAAAAGAGGCTGGCATTTCCGGCCCTACCCAGGCTGGGTGAGGTTAATGTGGGTAGCTGGTACGATTCCCAGCGAATGGAGGGTAAAACCCCCGTCCTAACAGGACTTTAAATCAAAAGCCGTAAAAAAATGTGCCAAAACCAACCAAGCTCAACCATGAGGTTGAACAACGTGCTTGAGCGGGATAAGTGCAGAGTAAAAGAAGAAGAATCTAGTTTTGTTCAGAAAAGTTAAGATTGCGCTTTCATTTTCAATTGAGCAAGTATTGAATCATAATTATGGGTCTCTTAACGTCAGGTACTTAATACAATCTCTTAGGATGTGTTTTACTGTTAATCAGTTAATTTACAGGAACAAACTTCGCAGAAAGGGGGAGGGTCCTTTTTTTTAGATAACAATGGGTGAGGTTGTGTGTCCAATGCGGAGACGTGTGAGAGAGACCTGCTCCATCCTTTTCATGTAGAAAGAGGGGTGCCAAGGTTTGTTCTCAGGCTTTATTTCTCGCAATTTGTTTTCAGTTAAATTTGTCCATTCATCATGCTATTGTGTAACAATTTTTTTCTCCACAACATTCTTCTAATCATGGATCGGTATTCTATTAATTCCCTGATTTACTGTTCAATCCTTCTTTGTCGAGTTGGTCTGCTTCTTCGTTGTTATGAATTTCGTTTGTGGTGAAGCACAAGGCCTCTTCACAATTTTTGTGGGTAGCACAGCATTACTAAGAGCCTCCTGTACTTTTCAAATTCTTTTACATTAATTTCTTTTTACTCTGGTAATGCCACCACTGGTCGTTACTCATACAAGTAACTACTCATTTTTCTCATTAACTACACGGGCATACGGTGCCGCCCAGGGGTGGCGATTAAGGTTGGCCGAAAATTATGTTTAAAATATGAAATTGATTCAATACTACAACAAATGTAAAAGTATCCTATTCGTTTTTTTTTTTTTTTGCTCCGTTCGGCGGGCATTCCGCCCGAAAGCGTCACAAGGTAGTTGCGGCCTTACGGTAGGAGATAAAAAAAATCAAAAGGAGTTGTGTTGGTGAACTGAGTCGTGGGCGGAGACGGCAAGGGGCGGCAATCACGGTAGGCCAAAAATTATGTTCGAACTTTAAAATTCGTCTTTTGATTCGTATTTAGGGTTTACAATCCCCGTACTATTTCAATCCCGAAAAATGGGGATTGAAAATTGGCGATCTCGGGATAACAGGATTTGATAGCGCTTGAAAATACCTATGATAAAGGCAAACTGTTAGATCTTGTAGTTAGTTCATCCACGATTTATGTATTTCCCTTATGGACTGGCAGCTTGATCCATGAATAAATCAGTTCCATTTCTGAAAATTTGAACGTGTATTTTCTCTCATCCTACACAAACTACATAAAAAAACAATATTTTTTTTTGTGTTTTTCAATAAATAAAAATGGTTCATGAATACTTTTTTAACATACTATTAACAATGCACAAATTTAGTATAAAAATAATAACAAGAAATGGGTAGATCAAGTTCTATTTATATACGCCAGCTTCCATGGCGTAACGGTTGTGACTACTGCCCGTAGTACAGAGATTCTGAGTTCGATTACCGGTCGGAGCACACTTTTCACAAAGAAAATTCTGTTCCCCCAAACACGCGAGGCTGGCATTGCCGGCCTAACCAGGCTGGGTAAGTTTAATGTGGGTAGCTTTCCCACATTAATTCCCAGCGAAAAATCAAATAGAATCGTTGGTGTTAGGATGGTCATCCAGCCGTAAAACATTTGCCACAACCAACCTCAACCATGAGGTTGAACAATGCCGACTCCAAGTAGGATTGGGAAAGACAGAGTGAAAGAAGAAGAAGTTGTATTTATTTACGAAGCTCGGAGAAGCTCTCTCGGATCGTTTGACTTGACCAACTACACCCTCAAGCGCTGTAATTCTCGCCAAAACATCATTGAATTTGTCACCTGAACTTGAGCTTCTGCTTGTGAAAGCGTAATCTTCTTTTTCTCTTTTGTGGAGGTTCATGAGCAGCAGATTTCTTTACCTATTAACTCGTGGAGGTTGATGGTCTGAGAACATTTTTCTTGTGTTTTGTCCAAAGATGTGTAAATGTGTATGCATGTAATCCTTTCGTAGATCCTCCTAGGTCCTAGGGTCTTGAGTACGGCATCACATGTTTTACACTTGGCACTATTTCAATTACAAGAAACAAGGTAAATAGCTCCAAATCGACAAAATATCGGAATCTTTCTTATGACTTATATAATTCGATATGGTTCATTACAGGTAATTTAAGAAATTAAAAGAATTGTCAAGGTAAAGAATATACATAGATTGCTCACTCACTCGATATTACAGGTTTTCAAAACACTACTTTTAACTAAAACAAGCAAAAAATACTCTGCCAATTATGGACTCAATACTTTCTCGTGAGTTCGATTACTAATATTAGAAATTTGTCTCAAGTATCAAACAAAAAACTATTTCTATTCGAAAATTTTTTGGTGTAAACATCACACGACTTTCCTTATCCCCCAAAAAGAAGTCGAATTCAGGCACTATTGACTCAACGGTAACAGATAGCTAAAAATCAATGCCAAATTCGTAATCAACACTTCAAAATCATCAAATTTGATAAGTCACAACCTCCATCTAGGATAAATAATAAAAAAGTTAGTCAAAACTGCCCCCCCCCCCCAAATACCGGTAAATTGAGGCCGAGGTCCAAAATGTTGTTCTCCAAAAAAATTTGTATGCGGCCGATTTCAACCAAAAGTTTCGTGGTTCGTTTGTTGTATAAAATTAATTTCCATACCAAATTCCAAGTCCTAGCTCTTACCGGTCTCGAGATATCTTGTTCACAGACAGACCGATAGACGCACGGACAAATGCCTGAAAACATCTTTTTTGATATCCTGAGGTTATGATTCGTACAGAAATGTGAAAAACTGAATAGATCAAATTTTCGACGAATACAATACTTTCTATAGGATAAAGAAAGTAATAAGAAGACAAAAAAAAAAAAAAAAAAAAAAAAAAAAAAAACAAGAAGCAATTCAAAAGATACTGCTCTATCACCGGTTTTTATTTTGGGTCTTAAAAAGCCATTGTTTTGGCATCGTTCATAGATTCTCTTGATGAAAACGAGAAAAAACACCCATTCATATAAAACTCTCGAATGTGAGTCATCAATAGATACTACAGGTCTCATGGATACAGAAATACAAAACATAGGAATACATAATATTGAGTATCTATTAGATTAGGAACAAGTTAGTTTTATGATAGGAGTCAAAAGTGTTCGTCCCGGCGGGCAGACATTTTTTCACCTTTGAAAGCGGCGGGGCCGTCTAGGGTCGGCGATCAAAGTTAGCCTAAAATATGTTCCAAATTTAAAGATGATTTTCGATTCGTATTCTAAGAAAAATTTAGAAGACTCCTTCGACTAATGGTTTTTTTCTATCGTGCTTCGTACCGCGTAATTCCACCCGAAAGCGGCGCCAGGCAGTTGCGGTTTTACGGTAAAAATACAAAGATTTCCTGGAACCGAAAGTGTTCATCTCGGCGGGCAGATACTTTTCCACCTTTGAACCGTACCCAAATGCGGGCGGGGACACCCAGGGGCGGCAATCAGTGTTGGCCAAAATTCGGCTTTTCTTAATAATCAGAGCTCAATCAAAATTTATTAAAAAATAATTATTAATGCATTATGTAAAACGGTAATACGCAAATACATACAAAATTTCAATAGTATATTAAATTTCCAATATTAAATTTCCTTTGTGTGTATAAAATTTCATCAAAATCCGTTCAGTAGTTTCTGAGATTTGCGCGTTACAAGGAATGTATTTAACAGATAACAGACCGACTGATAAACAGACCGACAGACAGACACAAATATAAAGTTGCTCAGGAGGTTATGAAACGTCCAGATATACAAAAAAAAAAAAAAAAAAAAAAATCAGAGCAAAAAAATATATTATTATTTTTTTGAAACGAACACAATACTTCCCATTTCTAATATTAGAAATTTATCAGAAGTAAATTATAAGCTACTCCGACTAGTAGCTTTATTCTATCTTGCTCTGTTCGACGGATATTCGTATTTCGCCCGAAAGCGGCGCCAGGCAGTTGCGGCCTTCTTCTGCCCGTAGTGTTTTTTCCCTATCCTCCACTGTTTGTTGCTCACATTAAAGTAGCAACTCATTTTTCCTCACGAGGTATGAGTGAATATCCGTAACAGTCGAAAAATTCCGACTACGCTGGGAATCAAACCCAGGTCACCGTATGAGCAAGCCTAGCGCGGTCCACACTCGACTAAGGTGGCTACAGATTCTCCTATCTTTCACTATGGTTTGTTACCAACTACTGACTATTTAATACCTATAGATATTAGAAGAAAGGTTAAAGGGAGGAGTTCGTTACCCATCGAATTCATTTCTGACGAAATAAAAAGAGATCTTGCACAATAAAATTATTAAATCACTACTCGTGGAAAAAAGTGTCATTGAAAAATCCTACATCGTTGCTTAAGAAATGCCTAGAAAATTTCTTCTCTTTTGAATTTGAATGTCTTGGTGTCCTGTCGATTTGGTATAAGCCAAGTAGGTCATAAGAAATCTTTGAAAATAAGCAAATAAACTTTTATTTCCGATAAATTTCTAAAGGTAGGATCACACTAGAAAATATGGCACAGGTGCCATATTTTCTATGGCGAGAAAAAAAAAACGGATGGCACATAATTATAATCTATGGTACTCACAGTACTCACACGATGTCATATAATGTGACAAAAAACTGTATGGCATTGTACGTCTTCCCCTTGCCATAGACAAGCCTGCCAGTCGTCACCATTCCATATTGTAGACAATGTAGACCATGTGTGTGTGATGAAGCACTCACACGAATGCCATAGATCCTGCTATACGTCTATGGCACCATAGAAAAAACTTGTCGCCATAGACCCAAATAGTTCTATGGTCATGTAAACAAAGATCGATCACACGCTATGGCAAGGGAGATTGCCATATTATATGTCGCTCTGCCATATCGTGTGATCCTACCTTAATATTAGAAATCGGAAGTATTGTGTTCGTTTTTGTAAAAAAAAAATATTTTTTTGCTCCGATTTTTTTCATATTTCTGGACGTTTCATAACCTCCTGAGCAACTGTGGTTTTGTGTCCGTCTGTCGGTCCGTCGATCTGTTAAAAATATTCCTTGTAACGCGCAAATTTCGGAAACTACACAACGGATATAGAAGACGTTCTGTAGATGGTCCCATTTGAAATTAATCGAATTCGTACTAGCGGTTCTGGGTGAAAGAGACCATGCGCCTGACCACTAACTTTTTACTTAAACGCTTATATCTCGTGAATGGTACACCTGATTTTGATGAAATTTTGTATGTATATATTTTATATGCATATTATTGTTTTAAATAAACTATTTATATTTATTTTTAAACTAATTATAATTATTTAACTCTGATATTTAAGAAAATCCAAAATTTTGGACAAAAAAGTCAAGAAAAGGTTCACCAATTGCCGACTCAGAATTTTTTGTAGAGTCCAGAATGTAGGAAAAACAGTATTCTACCATATAAAATTTGAAGAAAATCAGTTAAGCGGTTTTGGAGATAAAAGTGATTTAGAATAAAATCTCAAAATTGGCACGTGTAACGTGTATACAATGTGAAATCACGAGGAAGTATTGTGTCCATAATTGGCAGTGTTCTTGTTGCTGTGGTACCATCAAATATTATCGAAAACGAAAATATTTCTTGAGTAACATGTATGGTAAAAAAAAAATCTGGTGTGAACATAAAAGACTGAAGTATCACGCTACATTGTGACGGATTACATTGTAGCTCGTGATTACATGTGTATTTAGTAAATTTCGCCTATAACGACCTCCGGTATAACGACCGAGCGGTGATAGCGACCAAATATCGTAGTCCCTTGGTTTCCCCTATCTTGTTCTATTGATTTTCCACCGGTTGTAACGACCTTGTCTTTAACGACGCCTTTACTTATAGCGACCTAAACTTCAGTGCAAAAAAATGAAAAAATACTTCGGCTGTAGAAAGAATTGTCTATCCTGTTAATTTTTGCCGAAACTCTGAACACGACACGTGTCGCTGAACATAGAATCAATGCCACTTTTGTTTTGACTTCTGAACTGCATAGAATTTAAATAATGAGAATATATGTATCGGTAATTGGATTAAGTCTTGCAATAATTATCTTATGAAGGCGAGACAATCTAAAATTACAGAATTTTTCAAAAAATGTATTTATATATGGAGCGCACGAAGAGCTCAGTAGTTAAGCACTCGCTTGCCATTCTGAAGGTCCCGGGTTGGAACCCCCGCGCCGACAAATAAAAATCTATTCAAAGTTTGGTTACAGTTGTTTGTAAGGGATTTCTTCCGGTGCGCTCGTGTTGACCTTGCACCTAACTGGGAAGTATTGTGTCACTTCTCGACCACCAGATGGGAGACATACTACGGATTGGGCAGGCTACAACACAGACCACAAGCGTCTACAGTAGCTCCTGTTTCAATAGGATACAGTAGTATCCTATTGTTTTTTTGATTTTTCACTGTTAAAATTATTATTTATATGTACATAATGTCCTTTTGTATCTAATAAAGAATTATATAATAATAATAATAATAATCTATGAATACGACTTCTCATTTGTTAATTGTGTTAATGCTGTAATATAAGTTTATTCATAACAGTGTTTATCCAAAAAACAAACGTATAACCATTACTTTGTTCAAATTTAATGTACCTTTGTATTGACAATTTTACCCCCACATAAAGTGAATAATGAATATGCAACTACATAAGTACATTTGGTTATAACGACATTCGCCTATAACGACGAAAAGTTCCAGGTCCTTTGACCGTCGTTATAGGCAAAGTTTACTGTAGTACATTTATGTACAAATGATGTATTCATAAGGTACATTTTAAATACCAGCATTAGTAGTTGATGTGGTTACGGCGCGGCACTGGATCTGTAATGTAAATAATCCAGCGCATGCATGGGGATCCGTGATTCGTGGATCGAATCCCACCCCATGCTTGGATATTCCTCATCTATTTTTTCTTGGATTTTTTTAAGAGTGCAAAACTTTAAAAATACAGACTTAATGCTTTTAATTAAGTACATTTTTACACCATCAGCTCAGGTGGACTAGGGCCGTGGAGATGCCAGTCTCCAAATACAAGTTTACAATATCCTATTAAAGTACTGCAACCGTCCTGATATTATACACAATAATCCTTGCATTGCACGCTTGTACCCCGTTGGATTTATTTTATTTTATTATTTTGGGTTTAACGTCGCTTTCAACTACAATGTCACAACTAAAAAATTCAGACCCCTACTTGCAATAGACCATTGTATTCTTTCCTACTACAGTCGGCAATTACACCCTAAAAATAATATAATATTATACTACCTTTGTTTTAATTAGGTACATTATTTAAAAATGCTCTTTCCAAATGGTTAAAATAACCGCAATGAACCTGCGGAATTGCGCTATGTATTTTGAAACAAGTCTTGCAACTGTTCATTTGGTACCTAATACTTATAGACTAAATCCTATCTATACTTATAAAAGAGAGTTTAACTCACTCACTCACTGATTCATCACTGTTTCTCCGAACTGGTAAGTCCGAGGAAGCTGAAATTTGGTAGGTAGCTTTGTCTTATAGTCTAGATGTGCAATAAGACAGGATTTTTCGAAATTCCCACTACAACACCTGCCATTGGCGAAAAAGGATTTTTTGCTTTACGGCCATGCCTCGGCTCGCAAAGCGGGCGACAGCCCGCTATCTACCTATATCTAAATAAAATGAAATAAAATCACTCGGACTGATTTTAGTCAAGTAGTCTGGCCCGGGTAACAGTCCTACTCGTACCTACAACTGTAGACGAGTAGTCTGATCTGGGGATGATACCGGCAGTAGAATGCTAGACACTGAGGCATCTAGAGATTCTAGAGACTACTCGCACTAGATTACCCAGCTTGTCTGAACAAATTCAACTCTGAGATATTCCCTATTATTATTAAAATTTATCTTTACGAAGCGTTTGAAATCTTATTTTACCTTATTATGTTTTGTTTGTTATTATCACTATTATTTCATTTTTTCTTAACCCAACTTTTGTTACTTTTTACACTTAATTATTTTTATTTTCTTGTATTATATTATATCATTGAAATCATTGTTTTTGCTCAATGCCAAAAAAACTACATGGTCTCATCACGACGGGGGCGTTACCCTCTATTCGCAGGAAATTCTCAAACCTGCTACCCACATGAAACACAACCAGCCTGGATGGGGCCGAAATGCCAGCATCACGAAGTCTTCACCTCGCTGGACGTTGCTTAACTTCGGTGATCCTATGAGAACCGTTGCATTCAACGCGTCATCGACGCTGGCTCGGAATTATTATTAAGTATCCTATTAATAACTTTATTATCATTTAACATTATGTGTTTATGCTTTTCTGGCTATCTCGGGACAGGCTCTAAAATTTATGTACATAATATCTTCATAGTATAATATAATAAACACTGCATTTAACTCAGGTAGTCCGGTAACGTTCTCCTCCTCCTATAACATAAAAATTGGTCACACAAGACTGACTCACTCTTTCATCTTTACCAAGACCCCTCCTCCTGTGTGTACCTGTGGTGATCCCATGTCTGTTCGTCACATCGTAAACGAATGTCACACTTACAATGCAAACCCCCAATCATATGACCCAAAACCATCTCTACTGAACCCTACCAGCGAAGTGGACTCACTGATGACTTTTCTAAGAAGTATCAACCTCCTTCATCTCATGTAGACCTTGAGAGGATCGGCACGAACGACCATACAATAAATGGTTAAAGTGCCTAATAATAGGAAAAAAAAGGTCGACATGCCATATTTCAAGTATCTAGCTTTTACAGTGTACCGTAGGCAAGATAATTTATTTATAAACAGGCCAACAGGAACATAAAACGTTTTTTGACACTGAAAACTGGCTATCGAAATTTTTCGGTTATTCTATATTTCTTTTATAATAAATATTAGTGTCATACAGTAGGACTAGAAAATATACACGGCCATAAGGTTAGAAAAACACATATACTTCGCAATGTCTCAGGTATGGAGAAGGACTATTAAAAACAGAATTAAGGCCAAGCCACGTGTGTAAAGTACGAAGGGGAAATACATAGAAGGCCGTACCTCGGGTATCAAGTAGGGTAAGATGGTGCGGGTGTTTGAAACACCAAGGCATCAAACGTTAACATTTTAGGTGTCCCGGTATTTTTTATGAAAATAGGAATATAAACAAAAGTATAAAATTTCAAAATTGCCACGTGTATACAATGTGAACCATCAATCACGAGGAACTAATGTGTCCATAATTGGCAGTGTATTTTATTAGATATGTATTAGATGTTGATGATTACTTGGCTGCAAGTGTTTCAACATTACTTTAAACTACACAATCATATCACGACGCGTATTTTACTAAACATTTGTTTCACATAGAACCTATCAACTCAAATTCTCTTCACCCAGCTTGAGTAGGGTCGGGAATAGTCACCGGAACGTCAAAAGATCATGGTTGATATCGAAACCACCAATTCCCTTATTGTGAGAATGGACATTCTGCTGGCTATTCCCGACTCTATAATGCTGGGTATCCCTATCTTGATAATAATAATACTCTTTAGTGGAAGGTAACCACCAGGCGAGGTTAATGCTCGCAGCATTTTCTACCACCTAACCCTCAGAGTCTTATTATTATGTGGTCACAAACTCAAATTAATGAGGAAAAATTCATGCACTGGGTGGGATTCGAACCAACGGATCCCTAAGCAACCTGGATTACTAGACCAGCGCGTTAACCACTTGAAGAATAGCGGACGATTGACAATTATTCACTTGTGGATAAGTCAAAAGTTCGTAATGGACATTATTAACTACTGTCTATTATAATGCAGTAATTAAAGTAATTGTAAACACCGCGTTTAAATTATGCAACTGGTTTTAATCCGAATTTCGGTTATTTCACAGTTCTTATCTAACATAGAAACTAGAAACCAGTTTGAGAATTAACTTCAAGGGTATCTGGGTTCTCTCTGCATTACCTATTGCTAACAAAGGTCTACAAGATTATGATGTGTATAAAATTCCGGTTTTGGTTCAATGGACTAGAGTCCTTTCTGTTTTGTTCTAGTTTTATTCCATTTATTTTCGGTTCCCCAAGTGGGTCACATACTCTGTAGACCTACATTAGGTGAAATTATTATTTTTCTCTTTCTGGAAATTCGGAGTTGTGGAAAAAGAATTTTTTTTGGTAATGTGCAACATTTCTCATGCACGATTACGATGCTAAGACCATGTCTTATGATTTCTCGCACCTTAATAATGGGACTGGGTTCAGTAGATAGTGTACAATAAACTCATCTGGGATAATCAGAAATATCAGTAAGAATAATAATCAGTAAGAATAATAATTTTCACATTTAGCAGTGGTTTTACCCAGGCCATAATTAATGTGTTTCAGTATGTTAATATTGTTGATTGACTATAGCGAATTCCCGACTCTGCTAGGGCTGGGTGAGTACGATCGGGATTGACAACTTTCATTCCGCCTAAGTAGAGTATCACAACGGAACACCCTATATCCTAGACCCAAGTGCGCGAAAACAACGAAGCCCTAGACCGTGGACAATAGGGTAACCCCGGCCCGGTACGACATAGAATAATAATCCTACCATGTTATTAAAATACTCAGCGATGTTTTGAAATTCGTCAATATCAAGTTGTCGGTACCAGACTATTTATTGCTAGTTGAAAGCTAGCAAACTTTTCAACCCCAAACCAAAGGGTTGTAGGTTTTATTCCTACTGTGGCAGCATATTGTATTTAATTTAATTATGCTTTTGGATATTCTTTATTATCTTATGTATTCAACAGACCATACTTAAACCTAAAGCCAGGGGTGCCGTTCAAAGGTGTGCAACCCAGGGGTGCCGTTCAAAGGTGGAAAAGTGTCAGCCCGCCGAGACGAACACTTTTGATTCCAGGATTATTTTTTTTGTATCTCCTAACGAAAACACCCATCTACCTGGCGCCGCTTTCGGGCGGTATACGCGCCGAACGGAGCAAGATAGAAATAAACCAATAGTCGGCAAATTACTTTAAATTATTCGTAGAATACGAATCAAATTATGTTCAAATTTTAAAATTCGAACATAATTTTCGGCAACGGCACCCCCGCCCTCCCGGGGGTGCCGTTCAAAGGTAAAAAAAGTGTAAGCCCGCCGAGACAAACACTTTTGATTCCCGGTAAAGTTTTGTAACACCTATCGTAAGGCCGAAACTGCCTGGCGCCGCTTTCGGGGGGAACACCCGCTAAACGAAGCTATATGAAAAACCAATAATTGTGTAGAGGATTGTGAGTTGGAATGAAAAGACTATGTCCAGCAGTCCAGCCATGTATAGAAAGTTTAGATAATTATAGATTTTGCATTTCGATTTTAGTTTTGTATCACTCAGACTTTGATTTTTTTTTTTTTTTTTTTTTTTCCTTTGTGACTTGTTTTCAATTTTTAAATTTAGACCATAAAGTTTGCTTAAAGCAGCACCTATTTTTATACGATATTGGGTTTGGGTAGTCATTACAGTGTGGAAAGATGTAAAAGTGAGAAGTTCTATACATTTTTAAACAAACATGAAAAATAGTACAGCATTTAGTATAGCACGGCGCACGCTACAGTTGGAGGAGTCTTTTAAATTTTTCGTAGAATACGAATCGAAAATCAATTTTAAATTTCGAACACATTTTTCGGCCAACTTTGATCGCCGCCCCTTAGCGGGCCCGCCTGGCGGTGCCTCTCAGAGGTGGAAAGAAATCAGCCTAGCGAGCGCTACATGATTGATTCTCGAGTCGAAATAAGTATCTCGCAAGATCAAAGGTACACCCTAGTAGCACCGGTTCTCGTTCTGTAACCGAAGTTAAGCAACATCCAGCGAGATAAGGAGTTGGATTGGTGACCATTCAAATTCGAATTCTCGTGATGCTGGCTATTCCGGCCTCACTCAGGCTGGTTGAGGTTATTTTGAGTATCAGGTTTGCGAGTTTCCTGCAAATGGAGGGTAAAAATCCCATCCTGATATAACCATACAGTTGATGTTCTAGTCTAGTTATAGAAAATAAACACGGCTTAATGATTCTTTCTAAACATGAATACCTACCCATATAATAACATGGCATCTCTACGAGTATGCAACATGCAATGACCTTTTCACTCTTTGTACTAAAAAGACACTGATTCCATACTGTCCGCTGTTAGTACATTTTTTAAAGTACATTTTTAGAAAATGCTTAATTTCGTTGGAAAATAATTGAAAAAAAAATTAGGAAAATACATTTTTTTAAATGAAAACATTCAACGTCTTCATTTATGTAAAAAGAAATACCAAACTATTAAAAAAAATCGGGTCTCTGTAGCTGCGTGAAATTCCGGTCCCTGTAATTATATGGTGTGCATGTATAGGGGTGTTTGTGTGTGTTTGTGTGTGTTTGTGTGTGTTTGTGTGTGTTTGTGTGTGTGTGTGTGTGTGTGTGTGTGTGTGTGTGTGTGTGTGTGTGTGTGTGTGTGTGTGTGTGTGTGTGTGTGTGTGTGTGTGTGTGTGTGTGTGTAAACAGGATATCTCGAGAACGGTAAGAGCTAGAGACTTGAAATTCGGTATGCAAATTGGTTTTATACACCAGACAAACCACGAAACTTTTGGTTAAAATCGGACGCAAGATGCCGCCGCAGGGCCGCAAATATTGGCCGCAACCGCAGCTTCTTTGAATTGGTTAAAGATACAAAAAAATTTAGAGAACAACATTTTCTTGGATTAAAAAAATAATAGGGGTCTATTCTTATCATTTTTTTTTTTATATTTTGAGCTTTTTGGAACCCGGCCCCAATTTACCGGTATTTTGGGGGGACCCGCTTGGCCTAACTTTTTTATTTTTTATACTAGATAGGGGTTGCGATATATCAAATCCAATGATTTTAAGGTGCTGATTACGAATTTGGCACTGATTTTTAACTATCCGTTACCGTTGAGTCACCAGTGGCGGAATTCGACTTCTTTTGGGAGGATAAGGAAAGTCGTGTGATGTTTACACCAGATTTTTTTAATATGTAATAGTAAACTCTGCATTAAAACTATAAAGAAACACGAAATTGTCGAGTTTTTTTTAAGTGGGGTTTAACGTTGCTTTCAACTGCCATGGTCATATCACGACGGGGGTTTTACCCTCCATTCGCAGGAAACTCACAAACCTGCTACTCACATTGACCTCACCCAGCCTGAGTGGGGCCGGGAAAAGCCAGCGTCACGAGAATTAGAATTTGAATGGTCATTGTCGAGTTTTCTCCTAACTACTTTTTGGGGGTATAAAGTTGCTTTCAACTGAACGGTCAAATCACGACGGGGAACTTACCCTCCATTCGCTGGAAACTCACAAACCAGCTACTCAAATGAACCTCAACCAGCCTGAGTGGGGCCGGGTATAGTCAGCACCACGAGGGTTCGATTTTGAATGGTCACTCATCCAAGTCCTAGCCTCGCTGGAAGTTGCTTAACTTCAGTGACAGAATGAGAACTGGTGTATTCAAAGTGCCATCGACGCTGGCTGCTTGATGGGTTTTTATAAACTAACTTGTTAGAAAGGATAAAAATATTAAAAGCAGCAATATCAGATATGTACATTTTTCAATTCAAATAAGCAAGTGTATTGTGTGTTCTTGGTTTTGAAAGAAAAACGAAAAGATATTTCTTTACTTCCTGTGAATTTCCCTTTGTTGCGCTGATTTTGGTGCGGATATGGCATCTTGGTACCAACAGAAAATGCTGCTTTTGGTTCAATAATAATAATAATAGTAATAACTCTTTAGTGGAAGGTAACCACCAGGCTAGTTTACCTCAGAGTCTTATTATTATATGGTCAGAGACTGAAATTTATGACGAAAAATGCATGCACTGGTTGGGATTCGAACCAACGGATCCCTACACTACCTGGATTACCCGACTGGCGCGTTAACCAATTGACTACCGGTGCACAGTTTAATCTACTTGAACTTGTCTAAATATGGCAATAAGCCCATAAAAATTACTATAGGATTTTTTTCCTCACTGATATGGAAAATAAAGCTTTTGTTCAATCAACTGAAACTGACCAAATATGGCAATAAGCCCAAAGGATGACGGTTAGTTATACTGAGGGATTTCTTTCAATTTTGAATGATACGAAATAATAATGCTTTTCGTTCAGTCCGCTTGAGCTCGCCCGAATATGGTGATGGGTGATGGGCGTGTGATGGAGTGACTAATGGGCGTGTGATGGAGTGACTAATGGGCGTGTGATGGAGTGACTAATGAGCGTGTGATGGAGTGACTAATGGGACTAGGAGGTGGGGGGATTCCTGGGCGTGTGATTTGGTGTCAGAGATAGGAGATTACCATGGACCTCGGTCCAAAGAGAATGATTTCCACTATTTTCAGGTCCAATTAAAACGGCTATATTTCTTTTCAGACAGAAAATTCGAGGTTTGAAACTTTGTGATACTGGCCAGGTATTCTCGGCTATTACCCAGATTACCCAGGCTGGGTGAGGTTAATGTGGGTAGCTGGTTTGTGAGAGAATAGAGGGTAAAACTGATCTGATCTTTAAAAAGAAAAGAGCTCACTCTTTGTATAAAAAATCAAGACTTGAATCTGATTATCTTTGTTTTTCTTCATTGAGATCCCGTTGTAATAATTTAAGCTCCAAATGTTACAAAGAATTCTCAGAAAAGTCAGATAAGAGTCTTCAAAGTAATCCAAGCACTTTCTGGAAATTTGTCAATATGACCCGTAAGACAGATGGATTTCCAAAGGACATGTTCTTTAACGGGGAGACTAGCAGCACTGGTCAGGAGACTGCAAATTTGTTTGCCAAATCTTTTTCTAATGCTTACGAAGTTTCTGACCATCCAGTTCCAGAGTACCCTTTTCTGGACTGTATTGATTTTAATGGCTGTTCTTTCTCTCCAAAGTTTTCCTCTGGTCCCGATAATGTTCCTCTTTTCATTCTTCGGAAATGTTCTGCATGTCTGGCAGCACCGAATCCTACAACACCACATACATGGATAAAAAATATATACATATATATACATACAGGGCGGGGCAAAAGTCTGGAAACCCCTGAATAACTTTCGAATGGCTTCTTCGGTAAAATTAAAATTTTGTACGGTAAACTGGGCTAATAAGACCTTCTTTTAGAGTGGGGTCGATTTTTGTTACCGGCCCCCATGTCCCATGTCGGGGCCAGGGGGGCCAACTTCATTTTTTTAAATACGAACCCCCACCTTGCGATACATTTTTGGAAAGGTCTTTAAATAAGAAATAAATTAGTGCAAATTTGATTTATTTAATATTAACTGTTTGCAAATGGCGTCCAATTTTGTGTATGCAGTAAAGTCTGGAAACCCCTGAATATCTTTCGAAAGGGCTTTCTCAGTAAATTTAAAATTGTGTATGGTAATCCTAGGTAATTAGACCTTATATTAGAATGGGACCGATTATTTTTTTTTACCGGCCAACTTCATTTTTTAAAATACGAAACCCCACCTTGCGATACATTTTTGGAAAGGTCTAATTAACCCGACTTACCGTGCACAATTTTAAATTTAGTGAAAAAGCCCTTTCAAAAGATATTCAGGGGTTTCCAGACTTTACTGCATACACAAAGACAAAGTTGGACGCCGTTTGGGAACAGTTAATATTAAAAAAAAATAATATTTGCACCAATGTATTTCTTATTAAAAGACCTTTCCAAAAATGTATCGCAAGGTGGGGGTTCGTATTTAAAAAAATGAAGTTGGCCCCCCTGGCCCCGACATGGGGGCCGGTAACAAAAATCGACCCCACTCTAAAAGAAGGTCTTATTAGCCCGGTTTACCTAACAAAATTTTAATTTTACCGAAGAAGCCATTCGAATGTTATTCAGGGGTTTCCAGACTTTTGCCCCACCCTGTATATTTACAAATTGAAGAATTAGTAAACATCAATGAAGAAAATGAAGACAAGATCTTTTGATGAGTATGCTGTGTATAAAGCAACCAGTTAAAGGCTGGCAGTTCATTTTGTTTGTTTAATAAAAAAAAAAAAATTTGTTTCTCTCTCTTGTTCCACAAATCTCTGTCTTCTGGAGTGTTTCCATCTCTATGGAAAGCGAGCTTTATTTTTCCTATCCATAAATCCAGTGATAGGTCAAATATAGCTAATTATCGTGGTGTCTGCATCCAGTCTGCGATTCCTAAAGTGCTTGATAAATTGGTTTCTTCCAGACTCTCCTTCGCATGCAAGCACTTCATTTCTGAGAAGCAACATGGATTTACCAGTAACAGATCTACAGTTACAAATCTTCTTTCTTATCAGTGTGATATCCTGAATTCCTTTGAATCGGGCCAGGATGTACATTCTGTGTATACCGATGTTGCAAAGGCATTTGATCGGGTAAATCCGAGATTTCTTGTTGCCAAATTGAAATCATATGGTATAGGCGATGCTTTTCTTCGTTGGTTGGGCAGTTCATTTAGTGGTCGCATTCAAATGGTTCGGATTGGTGACGATAGGTCTTCTTCTACAGGGTGGACCAAAAAAACGTTTACACCCGTTAATGATAGATTACTGACGACATTTCCAGCCCGGATCTGTAATCCGTTTTTTCGGATTCGCCTTTATAACTGCACAAAGTGATTTTTTGCAACTTTCTGAAAAAGTCCGACTTCGGCTTATTTTTCAGGTCAGAACTTTTTTCCTGTTTAAGATGATTTGATTATGAACAATTCTGCAGAAAGCCAACAAAATTTCGATGTTTCTAGCTGCACTTTTTACGGTTTGGTTTGGCATCTTTTTTGACATCTGAATAGAAAAAAAATTCTCATGTAAGTTTTTTACACTTTGAAACACTCAAGATTTGCCCGAGCAAATTTTGGCACAGACACGGGCAAGTTTGATAAAAGTTGGCGGCCAACCCAAGGATGCTAAAAAATAATTTTACGATTTTTTATCACGTGATCTTCTGGGAAAACGAACCAGGTAAGTCTCAAAAAATGATGTTCAAAATCTTAAAAGTGTTGACCGTGTAGGGTCGTCTTGTACTCAAAGAGTAATTAGCTATTTATGTCTGATAATTATTTTCCTTGGAATTAATTAAAGGCCAGTCAAATGAATGATTGTTTGTTTCTCGATGATAGTTTTCAAGCATATTTTTCTGCATTCTGTGAAATATTATCTTTTAATTTCTTGAGTTTTCATTTACATAATTATTATTATTCGGATGCTGAAATATGCATTTAGCATATGGAGCTGCCAACAGGAACATTTGGGATCACGTGAAAAACATAGTTTACGAAATATCAGTGTAGACGCAAGAGTAGCAGAATCTGGTAGCAAGAATCCTGTTGGCATTCTATGACCTGACAGAAAAACCTGGAATCTTCCGCAACATTCGACGGAACATGATGAAGAGAGAGAGAGAAAGAGAGAGAAAGAGAGGAGAGAGAGAAAGAGAGAGAGAGAGAGAGAGAGAGAGAGAGAGAGAGAGAGAGAGAGAGAGAGAGAAAGAGAGAGGCAAGAAGGTAGAAGGACAGTTCTGAGTTAGAACTAAGGTACTAAAGTCACCATAATATGTTTTTTTAAGTACCTTTTTGTTTATATCAAAATAGTATAAAACATAATAAAGACTGCAAAAGTTTATTAATTTTACAAAATATTATCTTGTTTTTTTTTTCTTTCAAGATTTCTATTAAGAGTTGGCAATCGGTAAATATTTATTATTAGTATTGTCAATCAATATTTATTGTGTATAATATACATAGTATGTTCACAATTAAACTTAAATCTAAACTAATTCTAGTTAATGTTAATGGGATGTCTTTAAGATATATTTACGGTGACTAGTGATAAAGCGTTAAAGAAAGTAATTTAATAAGGTAAGTATCTAGTGTAAATTATGAGAAAAACAAATTAATAATGAGAGTGGGTGAGTAGATGAAGAAGAGTGAGAGGTAACAGTGAGGGGGAGGGGGGGGGAAGAAGTGTGAGAGGTAAGAATGGGGGGGGGGGGTTGAAGAAGTGTGAGAGGTAATAGGTGGGAACAGGTGAAGAAGACTGAAAGCTGCGAGTGGGGGGGACAGTTAAAGAAGAGTGAGGGGTAGGAGTTGGGGGAACAGATAAAGAAGAGTGAGAGGTAAGAGTGGGGGGAAAAGGTGTAGAAGAGTGAGAGGTAAGAGTAGGGGGAACAGGTGTAGAAGAGTGAAAGATAAGAATGGAGGGAACAGTTGGACAAGAGTGAGGAGGAAGTGTAGGAGGCATGTGAGTAGAAGAGTGAGGGGGAAGAGTCAGGGGGGGAGAGTGGGAGGTCAGGGGGAAAAGAAGAGTAATAGGCAGAAAGAGAGAGGGAGATAGATAGAGTTAGATAATATAGAGAGACAGATTGAGGAAAAAAAAAAAAAATAATAATAAAAGAAAAGGAGAACCGAAGTTAATGAAGGTCATGTTAGAGAAAACTCCCGAAAGCTGTACGGGCAGGAGACCAGAAGTGAGTCCTTTAGTGAGGTTTTAAATCTTTCAATGTTCAGGGCTTTCAATGAGGATGGAAGTTTGTTGTAGATACTGATGCCTGAACATAGAAATGATTTATGGAAGACACTTTCCCGACTGACAACAATGTTTTCACGATTTCTCGTGTTGTAATCATGGTTGTCAGAGTGTCTGGGAAGGTCGTTTTGGATTTTATGAATGAGGACGCACGAGTCAAGAATCACCTGTCCGTACAGAGTCAAGATGTTGTTCTCCCTGAAAAGAGCCCTGCAGGATTCACGTCTTCCAAGAACGAAAACAGTTCGCAGTGCTCTTTTTTGTAACATGAAGACTTCACGAGCGAGAGAAGAAAATCCCCAGTACGCTGCACCGTAGCTCATCAAAGAGTGAAAGTATGAATGGTAAGCATACCTACATATTTACCTCGCTTCATTTCATAAACTCTATTTTCGTTAGGAAAATTCGCTAATTTTTTTTTTCTCTCGTAGGAAAGCATAAGAAAAACCATCCTTACGTTATCAAGGCAGTCTCTCAGGGGCTTAAATGAATAATAATTATGTGTATTGTGATACCAATCTGATATAACTCAATTTACAGCTGGTATTACCCCCAAAAAAACCATAAGTTGTTGGTGTTACAACAGGTCAGATACAGGTACGAATAAAATATTCCATCAGATTGTTTTGATAATTAAAATAATATTGACCGCCGTGAATTGAACCGCGGTCATGCGACTACCACTCTTAGCACTAACACAACTAGCTAACACCACTGACAACCTGAAAAGCACGAAAATTATCATTTGAATTTTCCTAAACTGGCTGATGCAGGCATGTGAGACCGCGGTATTCAAAAAAAGCAATGTAAACAATTTTTGTAAACAATACAAGACGCCCTTACACAGTCTACAGCTAGAAAACTCTTAGGATTTTTGAAGAGTTTTTGGCAAACATCTAATACAAAAATTATTTTTTAGCATCCTCGGGGCGGCCGCCAACTTTTATCAAACTTGCCCATGTCTGTGCCAAAATTTGTTCGGACAAATGTCGAGTGTTTTATTTGGTTAAAAAAGTTTTTTCGTGTGTTTTTTTCTGTTCAGGTGTAAAAAAATATGACAAACCAAACCGTAAAAAACAAAGTAGTGTAACTAGAAACATCGAAATTTTGTTGGCTTTCTGCAGAATTGTTCAGAATCAACTCATCTTAAACAGGAAAAAAGTACTGACCTGAAGACTAAGCTTAAGTCGGACTTTTTCGGAAAGTTGCAAAAAGTCACTTTGTGCAGTTACGAAGGCGAATCCGAAAAAACGGATTGCAGATCCGGGCTGGAAATGTCGTCAGTAATCTACCATTAACGGGTGTAAACGTTTTTTTGGTCCACCCTGTATATGCGTGTTTTCGGGAGTTGGGCAGGGTAGCCATTCTGGTCCTCTTCTTTTCAGCCTATTTTTCAACGATCTTCCCGGTGTTATTCAGAATTCTTATCTTCAAATGTTTGCGGATGATGTCAAAATCTACAAATCCATTTCTAACCATGATGACTGCAGGTTACTCCAGGGAGACCTGGATTCTTTTCATCGATGGCTCTCTTTTAATAACCTGCAGTTAACACACAGCAAATGTGCCATCATGTGCTTTTCTCGACCTGCGCATCCTGTTGGTTTTGACTATCATCTGGATTCCAAATCTCTCAACAATGTAGACCAGATCAAAGATTTGGGTATCGAACTCGATCGCAAACTTTCATTCATACCACACATTTCCGCGGTTTCAATGAGATGTCACCGTCTTCTTGGGTACATCTATCGATCATCTAAAAGTTTGTCTTCGATTTCTTTCCGTCTTCTCTACATTTCACTTGTTCGTTCGCTATTAGAATACGCATGCGTTGTGTAGTCGCCATATTACAATGCTTTTGTTGGAGAGGGTGCAGAAGAAATTTTTCAATTACTTCAACCGGATTCTTCTGCCAATCTTGATTCTCTCAAAGAGCGCCGTCATCAAGCTGATTCAAGATTTCTACAAAAGCTCATCTCTGGCGAAGTTGATTGTAGTGGTTTGTTGGGGCTCATTCCTTTTGATTACCACCGGAGTCTCAGGAGGGCCAACACATTCTACTTGACATCATGTGATTCAAATTACGTACGTATTATGCTCCTCTCAACAGGATGTTAAGATCTGCTAACACCAACTGTGAATTTGATTTTTAAAACAATTGTGATATATATTGTAGAGTATTTTAATGTCTTTCAATTACCATTTACCATGTATGTATGTGTTGCGTTTTTTTTTTTTTTTTTGTGTATCTCGATTGATTTTTGTTATAAATATTGTTATATTGTACAAAGAGCTCTGATGCTCGTTAATAAATGAACCGGTACACCCGGTATTATTATTATTAAAACCCTGTCTCGAAGAATGGAAGGTAAAAGCCCCGTTGTTGAAGAGGCGTCGAGTCATAGAAAAATAGTCAAAAGAAGCCCACGCCAAACTATGATTTTATTTATTAATTTTAGAGTAGCCCGCTGGGAATCGAACCTGGAACCCTAGGCCTCGCCGTGCGGGGCGCACAGGGAGACTGCATCGTCTAAACTAAACAAACAATAACCTGTGCATTATTCTCCTTGCTATCTCTTATAACCTACATAGATTAACATTGAACTAACATGCTCTCTGGCCTCTAGTCATGAGATAACTAGACATGAAACTAACGCATACATAATTACATAAGAGAGAGAGATACAGTTTTATTATAAAACGTTGCTGCCCACATATCTGAAGGTTGCTTAAGAACACAGCATATTAATCAATACATTAGAGTACATCTTTTTTTTATACATATTTTCTCATTCTTTCTTAATGAATTTTCTATTTTCTTTCTTCAAGAGTTGGAATAGATATGAAAATTTACTATTTTAACACTGTCACAAATAATAGTTTGTGACAGGATTATTAGTAAATTCTTGGGAAGGTTGAACTTGTCAAAGAAATTTAAAACATTTTTGGATATTGTTCCTCGACTTCCAAACCAGAGTCCCAAAACTTGAAAGTCTCTTTCACCATATGATTCTAGATATTTTTCCTTGAGATATGGAATACAGCCATTGTATATCTCACATTTTTCTCTATGAATATTATCTCCTTGTAATGCATCATTTTTTTCAAATCGAATCGTTGGATCTATAATAAAAGCTTTGTTGGTGTTTCTTTCAAAAGCTATTATATCACAGAATCTATGACTTCCATGGTTATCTATGGCGTGAACTTCTTCAAAACAGTCATATCCCTTTTTATTCAATTCTTCAGAAATTTTATTATGGCGAGCTATGACCATGGTATTATTATGGGGGCAACTTCCAAGTACATGGCTTAATATTTCTCTCTCTTTGCCGCAATGACGACAAAGGAGGTTTGGCATGTTACTTCTCGAATTAACACCTGGTACACCTGCAAGATTAGCATAATTGATGTTCATTTTTATTGCTTGGGTCCATTCTGATCCAGATAATATTTTTTTTTTTTTTTATCAAATATGAATGAATTTGAAGGAGTGTATTCAGAAAAATGTGAAACACCAATACCTTGAAAAGGTTTTATTTTCCATTCTTCATAAGCTTTCATTCTTAGTTGGTTTCTGATGTTCTTTGTGCTTATATCATTAACTTCAAGTTTTTCAAGACATGTATTTATTTCTTTATCAGCATCAAAGCAAACATGTAAAAGGTTATCATTGACACTCTTCATCTTTTGTGCAATTGCAAAGTATAATCAGTATAATCAGTATAAACAGAAAAGTGAGAAGTTGTATTAGATGTACATGGAATACAGCCATTGTATATCTCACATTTTTCTCTATGAATATTATCTCCTTGTAAAGCATCATTTTTTTCAAATCGAATCGTTGTGGTGAAGATGAACCTCCCATCTACAATGAACCTCCCATCTACAATCGAATTCAAATCGAATCAAAGTGGTGAAGATGAACCTCCCATCTACAATGAAGAAGACCAAGACCTCTCAATTTCCTGGGTGAATACAACATGGCAGTCACACTATGAGCAGGCAAACCAATGATCGCCTTTACACTGCTTCTTATCATGACATCTAGACCATCAATAATTTGATTCGATATTTTAGGTAATGGTGCAGCTTGAAGAGGGTAAATTAGAGTTGGGAATAAATACTGATTTATTATGTTTAATTTTTGTAACTTGATATTATTATGTAGATACATACTGATTTATGTTGTTGTAACCAGCTCGGCTCACCCCAGGAGTGATGGTCTCCAGCCAACTTATGTGGAAATGTTGGCTCGTTCTGAACCACATATTTCTTGTGCGATCAACCATTGTGAGAAAATAGGTTACATATTTCTTTTCAAGCCATTGAACCTTTGCGAAACTGCAAGCTAGCGTGGCTTGTAAGGGTTGGCTAGTCCGTTCTCTAGCGAGACACTGGTCTTCTCACTTTTCAACGTCATCCAGCTAGACTGATTTGGATGCGATGAAAATAGAAAATTAGATTATGAAAATCGTACGCACTTGTCAACTGTGAACTGTAGGACACTTGTCAAATGACACTTGTATTGTAAGTACATATGTACCATATGTATCTAATTAATTATCTACTACGTATTTTTCTACGGATACATTCATTATAGAAAAATGAGTGTACATACTTACAACAAGAACTAATAGTACCATAGCTATCTTATAATGAGAACATAATTATTTTTTTTATTATTATTTTTTTAAATAAATTTACGGAACATTGTTCCATTTTATTTGTTATGTATGCTATCACAATGATCTTCATACATATCATTATTCTGTATGGTCTCATCTATGCTACCGTCAAAGGGTTTCAAAAGGCTTATGCAGAAAAAAATCCAAAAATACTCACGATGCCGATGGTTGGTCCTGCAAATAATTCAAATATACAATGTGGTCGGGACAAACTGAGAATAAGCAGGACAATGCTCTGAAAATGCTTAAATTAATTGCAAAGGAACCATACTCCATCTGAGCTATTATTTATTAACCCAGTTAGAGCTCATAACTTCCCCTCGGCATAGCTTCTGCCACTACAACAACAACAACAACCGTCTAAAATTACAATACGCCATACTAATTACTTCCGAGAAATTTATAATATTAGAAATCGGAAGTATTGTGTTCCCTTTAGTAAAAAAAAATATCATTTTGCTCCGATTTCAATTTTTGTCATATTTCTGGACGTTTCATAACTTCCTGAGCAACTTTGGTTTTGTGTCCGTCTGTCGGTCCGTCGGTCTGTTAAAAATATTCCTTGTAACGCGCAAATCTCGGAAACTACTTGACGGATTTTGATGAAATTTTGCACACATATAGGAGACGTTCCGTAGATGGTCCCATTTTAAATTCATCAAATTCGTACTAGCGGTTCTGGGTAAAAGAGACCATGCGCCTGACCACTAACTTTTTACTTAAACGCTTATATCTCGTGAACGGTACACCCGATTTTGATGAAATTTTGTATGTATATGCATATTATTATTTTACATAGGCTATTTATATATTTTTTAATTAATTATAATTATATAATGTAGTCACTGTGGCAGAGTGAGTTAGCGCGCTAGGCATTGCACACATGGTGACCTGGGTTCGATCCCCAGCGGTGTAGGAATTTTTCTGCTCTGTACTTGGATGTTCGGGGTCCACTCATACCTCGTGAGGAAAAATGAGTAGCTGCTTTGATGTGAAGCAGCGACCAGTGGCAGAACCATAGGCAAAAATATACAAGATATTGTAAATTAAAGTGGTAAAGTCCTATGATTCTGCCCTACCCACTAAACTTGTGACATAATAACACAAAGAAAAAGCATTATTATTATTATAATTATATATAATTAATTGTATTTAAGAAAATCCGAAATTTTGGACAAAAAAGTCAAAAAATAAGGACCACGACTTGCCGATACAGAACTTTTTGCAGAATCTAGAATGTAGAAAAAACGGTATTCTACCATATAAAATTTGAAGAAAATCGGTAAATCGGTTCTGGAGATACAAGTGAAACAATCCCGCGGAAGTATTGTGTTTTTTTTTTGGGGCTTTCTTTTATATGGCAGGATTCTTCTTCAAGAAGCTCTTCCACCCAACCATGTGTACATTATTGGCAGTGTTTTTTTTTAAATTATTTAAAGATGAGTGTTTCACAGCCTTTTTTATTTCGGAGCCATGAAACAGGAGCTACTGTAGACGCTTGTGGTCTGTGTTGTAGCCTGCCCACTGCCCATCCCGTAGTATGCCTCCCCTCTGATGGGCGAGAAGTGACACAATACTTCCCATTTAGGTGCTGGGTCAACACGAGCGCACCGGAAGGTATCCCTTACAAACAACTGTAACCAAATTTTGAATACAATTTTTGTCGGCGTGGGGGTTCGAACCCGGGACCTTCCGCATGGCAAGTAAGTGCTTGCCTTATTATGTAGGTTCTAACAGTTCCCACCTTGTGATAAGTGCATACAGTTTCAGAAACCAATTACCCATACATACATATCTGCTAAGCGAAGCTAGCTACATTCTCATTATCTGAAAATCTGATAACATTGTCTGCATGTATTTTGCTAATAGGATAATTACACAACATTCATTTCCCGACAATGGAACCATGATAATGGATCTGACATACGAGTGCTTAGTATATTCACAACAGTGGTGAAAAATGTAGATAGGAAAAACATATGATTATTATTATTTTAGATAGGAAACAGCAATGACTGTCAGCTCAATTTTTTTTTTTTTTTTTCACGAGAAAAAATAATAGAAAGACAGACACAAAACGAAAGTTCCTTAAGAGGATTATCGGGTGCTGAATGAAGAACATGGGGGCCGAATTATGAGACGGGATTAAATACCTAGGATTTGTTAATCCAAAAGCCACTACATAACAGCTGATATAAATGCGCTGCGATTGGTAGAAATTCGCACCAGAGGGCGTGCTAAGGGATGGTGAAGGATTAGTTAGTTAAATCCTGTTTCATAATTCGGGCTCTAATCAGAACAGTTAGAATAGATTAGACTTGTTAAGATAAACTTTATGATAATACACTCAGATCATTAATACAGATAATAATTATTAAGGGCCGAATTATGAAACAGGATTAGATCAATTTAAGTGAACACTGTATGACTTCACTCAGGCTATACTGCGTTTGTGATTGGTTGAAATGCCCTAGGAAGGGATAGTGTTCACTTAGAATAATGTAATCCTATTTCATAATTCGGTTCTTAGATCATGAAAATGAATGAGGACTATGAGGTGCCTCCTTAGCGTCAGTAAGTCACACCTACATCGATTAAACATGCTATAACTCATAATGATGCATATCCAGTGACTATCTCTGTGCATTTTAATAGTCCCCTCTGCGTGTGTTATCGACAGTTACAAGTATATCACATCAAGAACGATAACAGATCAGGCGATTAATAATTAGTGCAGTATTGGTGCAGCATGATTATCAGATCACAGTAAGCTCAGCGGGTCTCAGCCGTTTAACCCTCATCTTGGCAATGTGTCCATATGGATACCATCAGTTTTTTTTACTCTATTGGCCCAACATTAATCCTAAAGCATTTTTTTTCCACAGAACATTTTTTTTTTTTTACGTTTTATTTAAAGTGGCACAATGGAACTCTTCCTCCAACCATCCAATTATCATTCTTTTTTACTTTTTCAAAAAATAAATGAAAAATTGAAATTCTCTGCCAAAATAAGGATTAAAGTGACTAATAATCCTCACTTCGAAGCCATTATAAATGGTTCATTGGTAGTTGGTAGTCAAGTGGCTAAGACGCTAGTCCTCGTAAACCAACGGACCCCTAGGCTACTTGGTAATCCAGGTGCGTAGGGATCCGTTGGTTCGAATCCCATCCAATGCATGATTTTTTCATCATTAATTTGAGTTTATAACCACAGAATAATAAGACTCTCGAGAGTTAGATGGTAAAAAATGCTTTAAGCATTAACCTCACCTAGTGGTTACCTTCCACTAAAGAGTATTATTAGCTCAGTGGTTAAGCACTCGCTTGCCATGCGGAAGGTACCGGGTTCGATCCGCCGTGCCGACAATTTTTTGTATTCTTAATTTAATCAAAATTGTTAGTAACCACCTTCCGGTGAGCTTGTGTTGACCCAGCACCTAAGTAGGAAGTACTGTGTCACTTCTCGCCCATCAGAGGGGAGGCATACTACGGGATGGACAGGATACAACAAAGACTACAAGCGTCTGCAGTAGCTCCTGTTTCATGGCTACGAAATAAAAAAGGCTGTGAAACACTCATCTTTTTTTTTAATATTAATATCGCTGGAAACTTAAAAATCAGCTGCCCATTAACCTCACACAGCAAAGGTTGGGTAGTAAACAGCCGGCATCATGAGGGCTCGAATTCGAATAGTCACCCATTCAGGTCCCAACTTCGCTGGACGTTGCTCAACTTCAGTGCTCTGACGAGAACTGGTGTATGCAACGTGTCATAGACGCTGGCTGAAGTCATTCCACAACCTATGATCAGAGGATAGGTGGGTATTCCTGACTGATGATATGAGATAATAACGTGAAGTGAGTGATGTTCAGAAAGTGTTAAATCATCGGTACATCCCGCCACCGAGAGACATGACGACGAGAATACCACACATGACTAGCACCATGAATACCACACAAGACTAGCACCATGAATACCACACATGACTAGCACCATGAATACCACACATGACTAGCACCATGAATACCACACATGACTAGCACCATGAATACCACACAAGACTAGCACCATGAATACCACACATGACTAGCACCATGAATACCACACATGACTAGCACCATGAATACCACACAAGACTAGCACCATGAATACCACACATGACTAGCACCATGAATACCACACAAGACTAGCACCATGAATACCACACAAGACTAGCACCATGAATACCACACATGACTAGCACCATGAATACCACACAAGACTAGCACCATGAATACCACACATGACTAGCACCATGAATACCAGACAAGACTAGCACCATGAATACCACACAAGACTAGCACCATGAATACCACACATGACTAGCACCATGAATACCACACATGACTAGCACCATGAATACCACACATGACTAGCACCATGAATACCACACATGACTAGCACCATGAATACCACACATGACTAGCACCATGAATACCACACATGACTAGCCCCATGAATACCACACATGACTAGCACCATGAATACCACCATGAATACCGCACATGACTAGCACCATGAATACCACACATGACTAGCACCATGAATACCACACATGACTAGCACCATGAATACCGCACATGACTAGCACCATGAATACCACACATGACTAGCACCATGAATACCACACATGACTAGCACCATGAATACCGCACATGACTAGCACAATGAATACCACACATGACTAGCACCATGAATACCACACAAGACTAGCACCATGAATACCACACAAGACTAGCACCATGAATACCACACATGACTAGCACCATGAATACCACACAAGACTAGCACCATGAATACCACACATGACTAGCACCATGAATACCGCACATGACTAGCACCATGAATACCACACATGACTAACACCATACTGGAAATATTGAGGCTGGGTAAGATATTAGGAATGCCGACCATTTGAACTCAATGTAGGAAATTATTTAACTTCTTTGTACGTATGTATTACTAGCGGGCTGCACCCGCTTCGCCAAGCCATCACACACACACCACCCATACATATCACACACACACACACACACACACACACACACACACACACACACACACACACCACACCCACACACAGACATACACCACACCCACACCATACCATATACACAACACACACACCCATCCACACACACACAAACACATCCACACACATCGACACACACACACACACACACACACACACACACACACAACTACACACACACACACATATATCCACACACACACACATCGACACACACACACACATCGACACACACACACACACACAAACACACACACACACACACACAAACACACAAACACACACACACACACACACACACACACACACACACACACACACACATACAATCATCATTGCTGTAAATTTCAAAATCCCGAGCCAAATCTATCATAGCGGATATTGATAATGTAGCAAACTGGCCTATATTTCGAGAACGGTTTGTCAGAATATGGCAATAAAGGGCTCAAATAAAAGCATGTGATGTTCTGAAACAGTTTTACAGTAAAAAAATATAGGTCCTTGCGATAAACTTTAGGTTCCACGCTGGAATCTTTTAAAAAACGTGATAAGTCTGAAAAAAAGGTCGAAATTGCGAACATTCTGGCTTATATCTCGAGAACGGTACGTCAGAATGTGGCCTAAAATGAATTAATTGAAAGATAATTTTGTCTCATGTGTTTTTAAATAATAAAAAATATATGTCCTCGCGATAAATTTTAAGTTCCGCGCTTGAATGTGTTAAAAAACGTGAAAAGTCTGAAAAAAAGGTCGAAATTTCGAACATTCTGGCTTATATCTCGAGAACCGTACGTCAGTATGTGGCCTAAAATGAATTAAATGAAAGTTAATTTTGTCTAATGTGTTATTAAATAATAAAAAATATAGGTCCTCGCGATAGATTTCAAGTTCCAGGGCAAAGACTGTCTTAAAATCGGACCCTTCCTCAAGGCAATACTCGAGGAAGGTCATAACTGAAGGACGGTTTGGAATTTTGGACTTTTGAAAGTTTTCCTGGTAGTTTTCGGCAATTTTACTTGGGGTCATCTCTCATCAATTTTTTGCTATCTCTTACCGTTTCGCCTAAACAATTCCGGACACACAAAGATACATACAAAGCCCGTCCATATTTCTCATTTATATATAGAGATGTATATTGTATATACTAAGTACCTACATTATCTATTATGTACGAAGAGGACTGAATTTCAGACGTTTGTAATTGATTCTATATAGGAATTCCAGGAGTATTAACACGTTCGTTACCGAACGGCCATATGTGGATGTTTTTGTGTTTTTCTTTGGGACCGAAAACACACATGTGGCTGTTATCAAAATTTTAACGAGGGACCGGACATCCATATACGGCCTTTTGGAGGTAGGTTGTTAGTATTAGAACAGATATAGGATCGATTCTTGTACAAATACGATGCCAAATATGCAAAAAAAAACCTGGGGATCAAATTTTGGTCCCCAGGATGCAACAGCAACTTTACCGCCTGGTCCCTACGTAAAACTTGAAAAAATTGGCTTGGTAACGAACGTGTTAAGTCATTATAAGATAACCTGACTGAGGTGACTCACCCATGGCCCATTTGGAATTTTTTGGACTAAAGTCATAAATATTTATGTTATAAGACATAAATTTTTATTTCGTCAAAATTTAATGGTGTTAATTTCGTAATAAATCGTATGATGTCAATTTCAAATCAGCCAATTCTTTCAGTCCAAATCCTACACATTGTCTTTCTTTCAATTTGCCTTTTTTGTATTTTGATTCTGATGATAATAATCATCAAAATCAAAATACGTTGTGATGTAGCGCACTGGCTTGCACGCACGGTGACCTGGGTTCGAATCCCAGCGGAGTCGCAATTTTTCGGCTCTGTACTTTGGATGTCCGGAGTTCACTCATAGCTCGTGAGGAAAATGGTGACCAGGACCTTGGTTGACCGGGGTACACTCATACCTCGTGAGGAAAATGGTGACCAGGACCTCGGTTGACCGGGGTACACTCATACCTCGTGAGGAAAAATGAGTGGCTATTTGTGTGTGGATCTGAGGTATGTTCAGTTTGTAATTTAAAGGAGCTGGAAAATCTGAAGCATTTTTTTATGGTTTGACCACAGTACCAGCACACTAGAGCGAAATTGCTGGGGGATGCTTTTACCTCTGGTCAAAGGGATGCTAATAGTTCAAGGAATCAATAGGTAATATAGAAATCACATATTATTAATTTGTAATTTTTACCATTTAATTTTTATTTTCAAATAAATAATTGTCTTATCTTATCTTTACTTATCTTATCTTATCTATTTGTCGGTGTGGATTAGCTGAAAGGGCGTTCATGGTTTCATGTTGATGATATAAATTAAATACAGTGGGTGGAGACGATTTTCAAACACTCTGACAACTCTGACTATTATAAACCATGCTCTATTATGAGCGAAGCATCGCGGTACCTATATGTATAATTATGTATATGTATACATATACATATCATATACAGTATGTTTCAGAAAAGGTGGCCACCCCCTCGTAACTTTTGAACGCGACGGAATTTTTCAATTCTGTAAAGTCCTAGGTATAAGAAGTGCCCTATGGCCCATCCTGTGGTCATATTTTTTTTGGCCCCGGTCGGCCCTTCCGGTTTTTAGGCCATATTTTTTCATTTTTCTCGCGAATTTTAAATGGAATACTATATTTTTTATTCCTGTTAATTAAAGTCCAAGTTGGGCTGAGTATAATGAGCTTTTAAAATTTTCAAAAACCTTATCAGGGGCGGAGCTAGTAGGGTGCAAGTTTCAAAACTGTTACACCCTGTATTTCAGCGTTAGTTAGATTTTTTAGTACTTTTTTTATGTTCATAGGTTCAAAATATTGTTTTACACCATATGAAATCAAAAAACCATTTTTGTTTACATCTAATCAGGGTCATAGTAAGGTTTTTGTAAAAGTACTTTTTTTTCTCACGTCAATTTTTCCGTAAATTAATGGTGTTCTCGAAATTGGCATTTTTAGAGGTGAAAGTCTGCATTAACATATGTTTTTTATGATTGAAATCGAAAGAAAACTTAACGGAGAAGCGATTAAAATCATAAAAAAAAAGCCATTTAACCTGCAAGTTTTTTCACGACAGTGTCCGGTAAAGTGGGTGAATTTCGTATTGGATTTTTTTGTTGTTGAGGAAGCACAATTGGCATAGAAAATAAATAATACCTAATAAGGGAATAATGCTTCAATTAACATAACTAAATGCGAAATTAAATGAAGATTATTTCTTCTAAATCAGTGCCGGATAATTTTTTTTTTCTCTCTCTCTTTCTCTCTCTATGTTTCTCTCTCTCTTTCTCTCTATGTTTCTCTCTCTCTCTCTCTCTCTCTCTCTTTCTCTCTCTCTCTTCGCCTCTTTAAAATAATTGAATTGGTTTAACTTGACCTGGTATTTTTTTTCTCTTAAATTTCGAGATAATTAGATTTTTATTTAGAGACCTGGCATTCATTACTAGCAACACCAGTATAATTTTTTTTTTTAAATTTGGGTTTAATATCGCGTTTCAACTGCATGGTCATATCATAACGGGGGTGTTAGGCCGGAATGCCAGCATCACGAAGTCTTCTCCTCGCTGGACGTTGCTTAACTTCGGTGATCCTACAAGAATCGTTGCATTCAAAGCGCCATCGGACTGACTCCAGAATTATTGACAATGTGTTTTCTACAGATTTTACCAACTTACCAACTAAAATTGTCTCAAGAGGGGACCCCTAGGCCGACTTAAGAAGCAGCATTATCCAATAATTATTTTTGATACAACTTGAACTTTGAAAAGTGAAAAAAAGAGAGAGAGAAAAAAAAAAATATCCGGCACTGATTTAGAAGAAATAATTTTCATTTAATTTCGCATTTAGTTATGTTTATTGAAGTAATATTCCCTTGTTAGATATTATTTATTTTCTATGCAAATTGTGTTTCCTCAACAAAAAAAAATCCAATACGAAATTCACCCACTTTACCGGACACTGTCGTGAAAAAACTAGCAGGTTAAATGGCTTTTTTTATGATTTTAATCGCTGCTCCGTTAAGTTTTCTTTCGATTTCAATCATAAAAAACATATGTTAATGCAGACTTTCACCTCTAAAAATGCCAATTTCGAGAACACCATTAATTTACGGAAAAATTGACGTGAGAAAAAAAAGTACTTTTACAAAAACCTTACTATGACCCTGATTAGATGTAAACAAAAATGGTTTTTTGATTTCATATGGTGTAAAACAATATTTTGAACCTATGAACATAAAAAAAGTACTAAAAAAATCTAACTAACGCTGAAATACAGGGTGTAACAATTTTGAAACTTGCAGCCTACTAGCTCCGCCCCTGATAAGGTTTTTGAAAATTTTAAAAGCTCATTATACTCAGCCCAACTTGGACTTTAATTAACAGGAATAAAAAATATAGCATTCCATTTAAAATTCGCGAGAAAAATGAAAAAATATGGCCTAAAAGCCGGAAGGGCCGACCGGGGCCAAAAATAAATATGACCACAGGATGGGCCATAGGGCACTTCTTATACCTAGGACTTTACAGAATTGAAAAATTAAGTCGCGTTCAAAAGTTACGAGGGGAAGGCCACCTTTTCTGAAACATACTGTATACAGGGTGCGCCAGAATAACCTGACGAGTTTAAAAATGATACTAAACAAGCAATTTTAAGGTAGAACAATATTTTTTTGTGTTATTTGAAGGAGAAGACATGCGGATTTATTTTAATACATGATTTTTTGAATACTTGAATTATTTGTGAAAGATAATGTTGGTCAAATGTTTACCTCCATTTCTGATACACTCGTCAATTCTGGTCGAAAAATTGTCCATGACTTTCTCAAGCATATTCAGGTGTATTGCACGAATTTCTTGAACAATAAAATTAGTCTCTTCAAGTCATCTACAGTCCTTGGCTTATGCATATAGACTTTACTTTTGAGGTAACCCAAAGAAAATAGTCACAAGCAGAGAGATTTAATTCGGTAGTGAGTCCGAAACTTTCTCTGAGTATAATTGCCACAGAATCACCACTTTTAAAAAATGTCTGTACAACAAAAGCACGATGCGCATGTGTCCACGACTCCATTGTAACTAAATCCGCTTTTATTGGAAACAAAATGACACTAACATCAACCATCTACGACAAGTTATGACTTGATAGTTAACATTTTACACTCGTCAGGTTATTCTGGCGCACCCTGTAGTATGTATCAAAAGCAACACATAGCTAATATTCTCTGTACATGGGCATTACAGAGAAGTAACAACCCCACCCTCTGAGAATAAAGCGCAAATCATTCACAAATTTATAACAAAACATATGACGTCATCAAGTCACCATCCCTATGCCAACCCACGTGATGCTGGGGGTATGTCCGTGCCAACTCAGGGTGGGTGAGGTAAATCTGATTAGATGGTTTTAATGGTTTTAATTTAAATTGGTTAAATTGAAGAAAAAAATATTTAATTATTTGTGAGATTCCAGCGAATGGAAGATTATTTTGTCATGTTTGGGTTCGGTTTCGAATACACAGCCTCTGGATTACCAGACCAATGCGCGATGCCTTGACCACTGAGCTACCAGGACAAGGGGCCTGATTAATGATCCTGTTTTCCAGTGATTATCCAACAAATAATGAAAAATTAATAAAGCATGATGCAATTAATGAAGCATGAAAGATGCACGATGCGCGGGTAGCCTTGGTAACGAGGATCAGGATGTTATGAATCAATGAACAATATTAGTCTGGTCTGTATGGTGAAGTAACTGTGGAAGAGTGCTAATTAAAAGTATTACATATTCTCCTGTATTGAAGTTGATTAAATTATAGGTATGTACTTTACTACAGTATTTAATCAATGATTATTTCCTCATATTGAAAATTCCTTTTACATCAATAGAAAAATGTTATAAAGGGTTTGAACACAAGCAAGCACAGCACTAAAGCAATACAATAATTTTGTTCTCAGTACATGGCCGGAGTGCCAGATAACACCGTTATGTTAATACGAGTGCGCTGTGCGCTAGGCAATAGGTCATAAACATCCCACACTTCAGGCATAGGGAATTAATATTTAGATTCTTTGTTAAGGTCACCATACCGTACTTATGTCAAAATACCTACATATCTAAATATTTATATACCTACATATCTAAGTCTTAAATTGCCAATACTGTCGTATACATCCATTTCTACATCAGAAATATTAATGTTATGGTAAAATTGATTTCTTATGAAGAAAATTACTTTTTAAAAAGAACTAGATTTCATTTAAAGTGGTCTAAATGTCCACAATAGTTGACCTACATCAAGAGCTGGGTGGAAGAGATTGCCATAGGTGGTAATACATAAATTATTCTCTCTCTCTATCTCTCTCTCTCTCTCTCTCTCTCTCTCTCTCTCTCTCTCTCACTCACTCACTCACTCACTCACTCACTCACTCACTCACTCACTCACTCACTCACTCACTCACTCACTCACTCACTCACTCACTCACTCACTCACTCACTCACTCACTCACTCACTCACTCACTCACTCACTCACTCACTCACTCACTCACTCACTCACTCACTCACTCACTCACTCACTCTCTCTCTCTCTCTCTCTCTCTCTCTCTCTCTCTCTCTCTCTCACACACACACACACACACACACACACACACACACACACACACACACACACACACACACACACACACACACACACACACACACACACACACACACACACACCGCACACGTCAACATATTGTATGCACCATTATGTCTTACTAATAATAAAATGAAAAATAAGTAAAAAGAAATAATTACTATTATTATTTCCAGAGATTTCGGATTTCGAGTGGTTCCAAGATAGTCTAGTAATCCTGGCTTTTAAAAATGCAAGTTTTGGTGTAGTGTTGATTTTTTGTACCATAGTGTATTTTGAGCTGCTGAACACGAATCTGAGGTTTGCCAACAAAAATTTTACCGGCAAATTTTTTTACAGGCAAAAAACAGGCAAAAAATTGGACTATTTTTAGTTTTTCTGAAATATCTCCCAAGTGATTTAATAAACGCCAACACTAACTCCATACAAAGTTGTTCACAACCAAATTCCCTACATTTTATATTCTACAAAAAAAATTGTGCGACCAAACTTTGAGGGCGCCCTCAAAATGCAGGCAAAAAATCAAAAGTGGCCACATTTGCGATTTCTTAAAATTTTACTTCAAAATAACGCTCCTGACAATATTTTTCGCAGTTAAAGACGTCATTGATGGCTTACAGACTAAATTTTCAGACTTTTTCAGCCTTTTAGAAGGACCTTTGCAACCTTTTGGAGTGATCACAGTCACCTGTGTCTATCTAGAACCCTGGTTTTAAAACAAAAAGTTTTGCTGTACTTGTGATTTTTGGTAATATAGTGTAGTTATAGCTGCAAAGTATGAATTTGACGTTTGCCAACATAAAAATTGCCGTCATTTTTTTAACAGGCAAAAACGGCCTGAATGGAGCTTTTTTCAGTTTTTAACAATATCTCCGAAACTGTGCATTTCAAAGCAACGTTGGGTGAATACTAAGTTCAACATAACTAAATTTCCTACATATTATGTTCCCAATATTTTTTTGTGCAACCAACCTTTGAGCTTTGAGAACGTCCTCAAAACCCAGGCAAAAAATCAGAAAAGGCAAAATTTGAAGTTTTACCTCGACATAAACTTTTTGGCAGTGTGAATGATATTAATAATGGTTTAAAGGCTAAATTTTTTGACCTTTGCAGTACATCTTTGTGAGGGACTTGGATCAGGGTCCTCCATTGATGGCATGATATCGCAATGCAAGCATAGAGCGGAGCAGGAGAGTCCTGCTTTCCTGCAGCCACAGTTTCCTGTACATTTGCAGGAAACGAGCTTCAGCAATTCGGGGGGAGCGGGGCAGAGAGATTTAATATAGGTTCTAGACCTGTTTAGAGTTTGCTTCCATTCCCATTCTTCAGGAGCTTTACTTACTCCCAACCATTGTTGCACTTGATGGTACAGGGTACACCCTGAGGGAGTGCACACGGTGGTAACACAGCAATGTTGGAGTTGATTCTAAAGGCTACCTTGGTATAACATATGTATCGCAGATGGTTAAGTGAAGACGGACTTTTTCCACTGGACGCATACAAATGTATTAAGAAGCGTTCTCCTGCTGCCGCTACAGAGTCTTGGGACGCTTTAGAGTCTTTGAAGACGTCTATAACTTTTCCAAGACTAGGACTTTTTGCAAGGGTTTTTAAAAATTTCCCTATTTCCTTGTTTAAAGAGAGCCGACGTCTTATCACACCTGCTCATTGCATGTAGAAAGAGGATGTGTTCTTTCACGCATGGGGAAGTTGCAGCTTCAAGGGGTGAATACAAAGCTGGACAAATGGTCTGCTTTCCAGGTTTTAAATAGAAGACATTGTCAACTTCACAGAGCACAATCAAAATTACTAATATTCCCCTACTATAGTAACAGTCTCATTTGAGTGCGGTCGTAACAATCAGTACGCCTGCATCTTCTTCTGCCTGCTTATATTGCAAACCTGCTTCTGAAAGTTTGGTAGCAAGTAAGTCAATGAGACGACTCTTATTTCTTGGATTTGCTAGAAAATTATCTTTTGACATTGTTGGTGTCTTGGTGTCATCAAAAAGCATGTCTGCAGATGAGAGAGTCCTCGTTCTCCTCATACGCTCAGCTGTCTTTGTTCCTCTTTGAATATCTTCAGGCTAGCCATCGAAGACAACTACTGCCCCAGGATATTTGGAGATGACATACTGTATGTATCTGTCACAGTTTGAAGAGAATGATGCATTTGTAGGCCAGACAACTCTGAGTAACAGGAATCCCCCATCAATTACATATTGCACCTGACCAGTAAAGTGCTTGTTCGTCAGGGGCTTAAGATCTTTGTATAGAGTGGACTTTGTCCCTTTTCTCATGCATCCTTTGTCAAAAAGTGACAAAGAATAAGGTCCTAGATCGTAGCTCAAAAAGTTTTCGAGTTAATCGTTGGAATGTTTAGCAAATGAAATCCGTTGGAATAAAGTTGTGGGATTCACGGGGACCATTCGAACATCTCCATTCTATTTTTGTTGTCTCTTTTTACTAATGGATGTCATCCCCATTGTCCATCTTATGAGAACGCTTTCTCCAACACCACGACCATGAGTAAGGCGTCAACCATTAGAAACATCAAACCTTTAAAATCAGGTGCCCAATATATAAATTGAAAATGAACTGCTTATAATGTAGAAATATAGGACAGTGGAATAGATAGGCGTTGCCATGACAAACTAATCTCACATCGACCTCACCTAGCCTGATTGGAACCGGCAAAATTTAGCAATACTCACTTAGGATGACATTTGAAAGAATAGTAGGAAATAGTTTGTTGGCCAGCAACTTATTTTTTTGCAAACACAATATTCGGGACTCAGCAGTCCAAATACTCTAGTGTACCCAAAAATTAAAACTACAACAAAACTCTTTGTTTAAAAACAAGGAAGGGTCCTAGATTGATGCAAGTGATCCTGATCCTAGATCCAGGTATTACAAAAAAATCTGCAAAGGTCACGAAATTTAGCTTCTAAAGTTTAGACCTTTAGAGTCTAAACTAAACAATATCATACACACTGGCAAGAAGGTTATGTCGAGGTAAAACTTCAAAAAGTCCAAATTTGCCTTTTCTGATTTTTTGCCTGGGTTTTGAGGACGCTCTCAAAGCTCAAAGGTTGGTTGCACAAAAAAATATTGGGAACATAATATGTAGGAAATTTAGTTATGTTGAACTTAGTATTCACCCAACGTTGCTTTGAAATGCACAGTTTCGGAGATATTGTTAAAAACTGAAAAAAGCTCCATTCAGGCCGTTTTTGCCTGTTAAAAAAATGACGGCAATTTTTTTGTTGGCAAACGTCAAATTCATACTTTGCAGCTATAACTACACTATATTACCAAAAATCACAAGTACAGCAAAACTTTTTGTTTTAAAACCAGGGTTCTAGATAGACACAGGTGACTGTGATCACTCCAAAAGGTTGCAAAGGTCCTTCTAAAAGGCTGAAAAAGTCTGAAAATTTAGTCTGTAAGCCATCAATGACGTCGTTAACTGCCAAAAATATTGTCAGGAGCGTTATTTTGAAGTAAAATTTTAAGAAATCGCAAATGTGGCCACTTTTGATTTTTTGCCTGCATTTTGAGGGCGCCCTCAAAGCTCAAAGGTTGGTCGTACAATTTTTTTTTGTAGAATATAAAATGTAGGGAATTTGGTTGTGAACAACATTGTATGGAATTAGTGTTGGCGTTTATTAAATCACTTGGGAGATATTTCAGAAAAACTAAAAATAGTCCAATTTTTTGCCTGTTTTTTGCCTGTAAAAAAATTTGCCGGTAAAATTTTTGTTGGCAAACCTCAGATTCGTGTTCAGCAGCTCAAAATACACTATGGTACAAAAAATCAAAACTACACCAAAACTTGCATTTATTTCGCTATTTTTGGGCTTGCGGTACTATTAGACAAAGAGAAAAGTAATAAAATCAGGAATTTCAGGAAGATCAAAGAAGACACAGAGTAAATAAACTCGGCTTTATTTACATAAAGGGAACTTCATTTTCGGAAAACCATTGAGTAAATTAATGGCGTTGTTTAAGTAATGGAGTTGTTTAGGGCTCCGTTGGTTCGAATCCCAGCCAATACATGATTTTTACTTTCTATTACCCTTAAGGTATAATTTTTTTTGTTTTTTTCCTCATATATTTAAGAATTTGACCACATTATATAAGATAGATAAGATAAGATTACCTAACAGGTAATAACTCACTGTTGAGGTCTAACAGGTAATGACTTACTCTTGAGGTCTAACAGGTAATGACTTACTCTTGAGGTCTAACAGGTAATGACTTACTCTTGAGGTCTAACAGGTAATGACTTACTGTTGAGGTCTAACAGGTAATGACTTACTGTTGAGGTCTAACAGGTAATGACTTACTGTTGAGGTCTAACAGGTAATGACTTACTGTTGAGGTCTAACAGGTAATGACTTACTGTTGAGGTCTAACAGGTAATGACTTACTGTTGAGGTCTAACAGGTAATGACTTACTGTTGAGGTCTAACAGGTAATGACTTACTGTTGAGGTCTAACAGGTAATGACTTACTGTTGAGGTCTAACAGGTAATGACTTACTGTTGAGGTCTAACAGGTAATGACTTACTGTTGAGGTCTAACAGGTAATGACTTACTGTTGAGGTCTAACAGGTAATAACTCACTGTTGAGGTCTAACAGGTAATGACTTACTGTTGAGGTCTAACAGGTAATGACTTACTGTTGAGGTCTAACAGGTAATGACTTACTGTTGAGGTCTAACAGGTAATGACTTACTGTTGAGGTCTAACAGGTAATGACTTACTGTTGAGGTCTAACAGGTAATGACTTACTGTTGAGGTCTAACAGGTAATGACTTACTGTTGAGGTCTAACAGGTAATGACTTACTGTTGAGGTCTAACAGGTAATAACTCACTGTTGAGGTCTAACAGGTAATGACTTACTGTTGAGGTCTAACAGGTAATGACTTACTGTTGAGGTCTAACAGGTAATGACTTACTGTTGAGGTCTAACAGGTAATGATTTACTGTTGAGGTCTAACAGGTAATGACTTACTGTTGAGGGCAGCCGTCAGCTTGGCCTGGGAGTTGACGGCGTGCCTCCACGTGATGAGGGTGAGGTCACCCTTCACCTCCGAGAAGATGTTGTACATGGGGTTGAACATGTCACCTGTAAAGTAGAATAAAGTTATCATATTATATTATGTGTTATTTTTTTTCTCTAAAAAGATGAGTGTTTCGCACCTTTTGTCAATGCGTAGCCATGAAAGAGGAGCTACTGCAGACGCTTGTGGTCCGTGTTGTAGCCTGCCCATCCCGTAGTATGCCTCCCCTTTGATGGGCAAGAAGTGTCAGCATACTTCTCATTTAGGTGCTGGGAAGGTTCCCTTACAAACAATTGTACCGGAAGGTATCCCTTACAAACAATTGTAACCAAATTAAGAATACAATTTTTTGTCGGCACGAGGGATAGAACCTGGGACCTTCCGCATGGCAAGCGAGTGCTTAACCTCAGAGCTAATCGCGCGCACTGTTAGTCACAAAAGTGATGTTATAAGGGACCACTTGCTCCTATTTTTTATTGGCTCTATGGAAAGAGTTCATCGTAAGGATTTCCATGGTATTATTTATTTATTTTTTCGAGCCCAAGAACCTTGTTAAATTTTACGTCAAACAGTGGAAATTTGAAACTATTTTTTTGTAAATTCTAAATACACGAAACGATTTCGGACAAAATTTTAAAGGGACTTCACTGTGAGCGATAATGGAGTCCGAAGCCCAGATTTTAAATTATTTTACTTTTCGAATGATATTAAACTATTTTCACATATGTAAGCAATTGGTGTAATTACTCATTTTTCCTCACGAGGTACGAGTGGATCCCGGACATCCAACATACAGAGTAAGAAAATTTCTGTCCAGCTGAGATTCAAACCCAGGTCACCGGGCGTGCAAGTCTAGTGCGCTACACCACTAAGCCTCGGTGACTACCAAGCTTTTTAATATTAGCGATGCTTGGGCCTCGAACCTCTGACCCCCGGGTTACGAGTCTAGGTTGACTTAAATTAATAAATTGGCGTGAACATTACAAAAATTATCTTATCACTTGAAAAGAAGTGCAATGCTGCCACTTTTGGCTATAGATATTTAAGAATTCCTATTATTTCTAATGCTGGGTCAATACGTGTGTCCGGAAGGTGACCCTTAGGGCCGAATTGTGTAACAGGGATTTAACCCTAGCACTCCCAAGGGGGGGGCACAAAGTACCCACACCTAGAAAAAATGCTCGTAACTTTGATAATACAATACCAATTTGGCTGAAATTTCATGTAATTGTCAGAAATATTGTTTTTCATATTCTAGTGTAGTTTTTTTTTCAAACGACAACGTGATTTTTTTCAATGTTTGTCAGAATTGTCCGACCAAATCGCTCCGGCCGGGATTCGAACCCGCAATTCCGCTCCGGCCGGGATTCGAACCCGCAACCTACGAGTCAGTAGTCAAGCATGCTAACCACTAGACCACGGAGGTCGGCTCAAACAATTTACTTACTACAGAGAAATTTACTCAAAGTTTAGAAATAAGTAAATAAGAAGTGTAAAAACCTGATTTCATTTGTTCAGAATTGATAAATTAGGAAAAGCCGTTAAATTGGCCTCAAATTAAGAAATTAGTAAAAGAGAAGTGTAAAAACCTGATTTTATTTTTTCATTATTCATAAATAAAGAGAAACAATTGAAACTTTTAAATAAATCAAGATTTTTCTTTATTTTTCTATGTGGGTACTTTGTGCCCCCCCCTTGGGAGTATCTGTTACCTAACAAAGCTTGGGAGTGCTAGGGTTAATATCTAGGATTTGTGAATCCAACTAACAGCCCGATTGGTTGGAATTCGCACTAGAGGGCGTGTTAGGGGAAGCCAGGCTCACACTGTTCACTAGGGTAAAATCTAGTGTTCGTCTACAGATTTTACCGCCTCTCCTTAAAAAAAAGATTTAATTAATTTTATCCTGTTTCAAAATTTGGATCTTAAAGACATTTTTGATCGCATTAAGATTGGTAATTTACTGACGACTCTGGGATTCAAACCCGGAATCTTCCGCGTGCTCAGTGAGGAGCTAACCACTGACCTACTAAATTGAAAACATGGGTATACTGTTGTTCATTAGTTACATGTTTTTTTCAATATTTCATTAATCTTCTCACAAGTTGAGTGACTCAAGAACATTCGAGTAGGCCTTGACCTACGAGCGTGACGTCACAAGTTGTCATAATCGAGTTTGATTTCTCACCGGTCGTGGTAGACAGAAAGTAGTCGTGTTCCCCAATATAGGAACCGCGACATGTAACCGGTAGGAATGTTGAGTACTTTCTCCGCGTGAGGAGAGAACCAGCAGATCCACTCAAGATCTAGTCAGAAGCAATGGCACGTTGAATGTACCAGTTCTCATTCTGTCACTGAAGTTAAGCAACGACCAGCCAGGCTGAGACTTAGAAGAACATCCACTAACCTCGTTGGAAGTTGCTGAACTTTAGTGACTGAGTGAGAACTGGTGTATTGAACGTAACATCGACACTGGCTCCCTTATAAAAGTGTAAATTTGAGAAGAGTTGTCCTCTACTCACCCAGGAAGAACGTAATATCTAGATGTATTTTTTTATGTACATAGGTATATATATATTATGTAATTTATTTATGTCCGCTGTAATCTCTTCGTCAAAGGTTTTAGTATTTCAACGTAATAGAATAGCAATAATGCCCTGGTACAGAGAATTGTCATGTATGTATAATAATAATAATAATAAGCCCCAAAATCACCCAATTTGGGCAAGGGCATTTATTTACAGATGAACTGCAAATGTTTATTGATATTATTGAGTCAACTCTGAGCTTACAATACAATACAAAGAAAAATACAATTCAGAATATGAAGTGCAATATAATGCAATACAATACAAGCATGTACTGTTTTCCTTAGATTTTTTTATACTTTTAACTTTCAACTTTTAACTCTTAACTTTCTCTCCTTGTCTTGCTCTCTCTTTTTCTGAAATAAAGGGAGTCTTTTTCACTTTTTCACCTTTTCTCTATTTCGCTTTTCTCTCTTTCTGTTTTTTCTTCTCATTATTAATATTATTTATATATAGTCTCTGCCACAGTAGTCACTGTGGCAGAGCGAGTTAGCGCGCTAGGCATTGCACACACATGGTGACCTGGGTTCGATTCCCAGCGGGGGAGGATTTTTTCTGCTCTGTACTTGGATGTTCGGGGTCCACTCATACCTCGTGAGGAAAAATGAGTAGTTACTTGTATGAGTAACGACCAGTGGCGGCATTACCAGAGTAAAAAGAAATTAATGTAATAGAATAATTCGAAATGTAAAGGAGGCTCTTAGTAATGCTGCGCTACCCACAAAAATTGTGAAGAGGCCTTGTGCTTCACCACAAAGAAATTCGTACATACATATATATGTACAGATGTATCCATATACATATATGTAGGTATATATTTACATCTCATTCTGCTTGTTCTTACAGTACATGCTTGAATTTTACATCATTTTGACATTTCCTTAACTACTAGCTCCCATTGTTGTCTATCTCTTGCAATGGATTGCCATTCGGGACCAATGTTCTTCTTAAACTCATCGTACCATCTGATGTGTTTCCTGCCTCTTGCTCTTTTGTTTGATCGTGGGATCCATTCTGTTAGTTTTTTTGCCCATCTTCTGCTGTCCATTCTTGCCACATGTCCGCACCATCTCCATTTTAGTTTTGTTGCTTCCTTACTCAGATCATCCATTTTCATTTTGTTACTTATTTTTTTATTGCTAATTTTATCAAATTTTCGGATGCCTAACATGCTTCTGAACATTTTATATTGTGTAGCATCCAGTTTCTTCAGGTCTTTCTTTGTTAAGGCCCAAGTTTGACAACCATATAAAATTGCTGGGTAGATACACATTTTAAGTGCTTTCGTTTTTGTTTTATCATTAATTTTCATACTTTTAAATATTTTTTTCATGCACCAGTATTTATTCCAACCTGTTTTAATTCTTCTTTCTATTTCTTTTTTCATAACATTTTCGCAAGAAATAGTTTGGCCTAAATATATACAATCATTGACTTTTTTAATTATCTCTCTGTTGATTTCTATCTGGGTTTCCTCTGTTTTGGTAAGTATTTTTGTTTTATTTGAATTTATCATCAGTCCATGTTTTTTGCTTTCATCTCTAAGTTTTATTATCATTTCTTTTAATTCGTTTATATTTTTTCCTATAAGTATCATATCATCTGCAAATTTCAAGTTTGTAAGTTTTTCCCCATTTATTGATATTCCATAGTGTTCCCAGTTTATGTTTCGGAATATTAATTCTAAAACAGTATTAAAAATTTCTGCTGAAAGAGGGCAACCTTGTTTTGTACCTCGTCTTATGTTGAACTTTCTCCCATTCTTATCTAGGGCTATGTAGGCTCGGCTTTTGTATAATTTTTTGAGAATACGGATATAAATGTTTTCAACTTGTATCATTTTTAATCCTTCCCAAATGCTCTTCTGAAAGATACTGTCGAAAGCTTTAGAGTAGTCAATTATTGCATATGAAAGTTCTATCTGGTATTCTCTGCTTTTTTCTAGTAGTTGATTTATTGTTTGCAAATTGTCCATTGTTGAGAAACCACTCCTAAATCCAGCTTGTTCTTGTGGCTGGTTTTCAACTATTTTATTTCTAATTCTATTTTGAATAATTTTTGCAAATATTTTATACATAGTTGCTGACAAGCTGATAGGGCGATAGTTATTAATATCTTCTCGGGGTCCTTTTTTATAGATCAATATTATTTTACTCAGTGTCCACTGTTCTGGTATTATGCCTTCATACAAGATTCTGTTGAATAATTTTTGAAGAATTGGACATAAAGTATCTTTTCCATATATTAATAAATCGTTTGTTATGCCATCTTCTCCCGGTGTTTTTTCTTTCTTCAGTTCCTTTATTGTTTTATATACTTCATCTTCTAATATACTGAATTTTTCGTAAAACTCCTTATTTTCCATTTCTTGGTCTTCTGGTTCCTCTATTTCTTCAGTGTGTTCTTCTAATTCGTACAGTTTCTCATAGTACTTTGTTATTTCCTCTACTATTTCTTCTCTCTTATATGTAACATTTTTATCTTCTTTCTGTATTTTGTTAATCCATGTATTTCTCGTGTTTGATATTTCATTCCTGATTCGTTTTGTAGAGCCTGTTGTATCCATAATTCTATTTATTATATCTTCTTCGTATTTATTTATGTCTTCTCGAATTTTTTTCTTTGTTAGTTTTCTAATTTCACAATGTTCTATTTTTTTACTGTTGTTTTATTAATTATTTTGTTTAGTCTTTCTCTTTTCTCTATCAACTTTTTTGTTTCCTCAGTAATTTTTGGACTATATTTTCTTTTTGCTTTGCTTGCTTTTTCGTTTTCTTTATTCACTGCTAATTTTATACTTGTTTCGATGCTGTCATACACTTCTTGTATACTTTGTTGTGTTATAGAAATGTCATGCATAAACTCTTTTAGAAATGTTTGATAAGTTTCAACCGAGCTCTTTATTCTATAGTGTTTATTTCTATTTTCATGGTAAATGCTCTTAATGTGTGGTATAAATGTTACAAATAGTATCCGGTGGTCAGAATCAAATCTAAAGTTGTCTTTTATTTCAAAGTTTTGGATATTATTCTGTTTATTTGATAAAATATAATCAATTTCAAATGTCTTTTGGTTGGGGGCTTTCCAAGTCCATCTTTCTTCGTGACTATAGTAACTATTGATAATTTTTAAACCTTGTGAAGCCACAAAATCCAACATGGCTTTTCCTGATTCATTTCTTTTTCCTTTGCCGAAATTTCCCATCATGTTCTCTTCTCCTCTTTTCCGTCTTCCGACACTAGCATTGAAATCTCCAATTATGAGTAATGGGTCATTTTTTTTGTGTTCCTTCTTTATTAAGAGCTCTATTTCTTCATAAAATAATTCAATTTCTTCTTTTTTATGTGTACTAGTGGGTGCATGTATTTGTATTATAGTAAAGTTTTTCTTATTGAATTTCATTTTTAGTATTGCTACTCGTTTTGATATGGGTATAAATTCAATTATATTGTTTTGAAATTTGTTTTTCACAATAAATCCGGTTCCAAACATACTATTTTGAGCGCTTGAATGTAGTAGAATATAATTATTTTTTCTTTCCATGAGTACTTCAGCATTCCTTCTAATTTCTGATAAACCGATAATATCCCATGTTACATCTTCAAGAGCTAATTCTAGTTCTTGTATCTTTTCCTCCGTTCTTAATGTCCTTGTATTAAGTGTTCCTATATTTATTCTAAATTCTTTATTACTTGTCTTTTTTCTATTTTTCTTTTTATGAAAGTCTTCTGGTGCATTTTTTTTTCTTTCTATATTCTGTGATTCTGTTAAAGGATCTATCATTTTGGTCAGATTTTCTTTTCCCGTTTTGTATCTATTTGGTATGATCTCATTGGTTTCCATTAGCTGTCATTCTTGATCAATATTTTCTGTAATATTGTTTGGTTCAATATTTTCGTGGCTTATTTTCTTCGACGTGTCATGTACAATGCTAACATAAGCAATGTTTGTAGTTTCTTTGACGTTTTTTCCTATATCTGTGCTTTCTTTTGAGTTATTATCTTCCCTTCTGATTATCATTGAATCAAGAGTTTTTTGTCCTTCGCTATTCGATCTGCGGTGTGTTTGTAAAATTTTTGATTTTTTTTGTTGCATTCTCTATGGTAAAGGTTTTTTCTTATTTCGTTGATCTTTTCAGGAGAAAGTTGTCTCTTCCCTGGTGTGGTTGTTGGAGTTTTGTATATTGTTTTGTTTAAATCTATTAAGTATGTTTGTGTGTTCTCCTGTTCTACATTGAGTGGCATGGCATTATCTTCATGAGGGTTTATATTGGAACTTCCTGGTATTTCTTTGGTTTTATTCCCTTTATCCGTCTTTACAATTAATGATTTTCCTTTAATATATGCTTCGCCTCCGCTAGATATTATTTCCTTCATTTTTTCTACCATATTTTTCTTTTCTTGTATTTCTTCTGCATCCATATCATTTTCAATATATATTTTGGTTCCAGTGAGCTTCCTTTTGTTCATCATAATTTCTGTCTTTCTCCAGCTAGTTATCATTTTAATAATTAGGGGTCTGGTCTTTCTTTCTGTTGTCTTTTTCCCAAGTCTAAAGAAGTCATCTATTTCTTCACGTTGGATTCCAAGTTCCATTTTAATATTGAGCAACCAATTTACTTTTTCTTTCAATTCATTTATGTTTTCGTTTTCTCCTTCCTGAAGTCCATAGACAATTATGTTTTTTTTTCCTGGCTTCCCTTTCTAATTTGATAATTCTTTTATCTTGTATTTCCAGTTTTGTGTTTATTTTGGTATTGTCTGATTGTTGGTTCTTAAACTTTTCCTCTATAAATTTTCTAGTTTCCTGTTGTTCCCCGATAAAATCTGTTCTCATCTTTTTAAGCTCTTCTAATATAGCTTCCATTTTAAACTAGTAGACGTATGTTGTTAAATTATTCACGTTCACACTGCAAAGTGATTAGGTATAATTATTCTCAGACCTAAAGCTAGAGATTATTCGGTATCGTGTTGGTATTGATGACGTTCTTCCGTACGCGACGCCTTGACTTCTTCCCTTACGTAACAGTTATGACGTCACTGCTATGCTGATTCTATGGCCTGTCCGTTGGGATCTTTGTGGTATATATTCATAGATATCTATAGAATTATGTACTATCTATTGGTACTCCGTCTACTGTTTTCTTAATGATATCTGATGAGTGATAAAAATAAACTTATAGATTGATATATTCTATAGATAGGTAGCTTCTATTTTACCGACGCCGTGTAACGTCTTTGTTCACAAATTGGATATTACCAAATTTCTCCGATTAGTTTTTCTCAAAATAATTTAATTTCAGCATTTCTGGACTCTCAGAATTTTTTTAGCTTCTTTAAAATTTAGTTTATATCTTACTTCGTTCGGTTCTCTTGTTTCTTTTCACTTTTTTATTCACCAATTATTTTTATTAAAACTTTAAATTTTAAGAAAACAATTGACACTAGTTCACTAGGCAACACCTCTCAGCTGACCAGCTATACTCGTCACGTATGTGCTAAGCACAAATTTTATGTTGAGTAGGTGTTATTCATGTTTTCGAATACTATAATATGTTTCCTTCACATATTGTAATGGTACTGAAAACATATTTTATGAAGAAAATATTATTGTTTTTAACGTAGCGTAAGTTCCTTGTAATACCTAACAATAGAGACTTTCAGAAATTTACCCAGCACTAATATGGTGCATGCAGGGTCGTATGCAATTGACTGGGTAAAGTAGTAATGAAGCTCACACCAAACCAAACCCTTCTCTACCCAGCAGCACATAAATGACACTTGGAATACACCAGTGCAACGTCCAGTAAGGTCAGGACTTGGTGGGTGACCAATGAGGTTAGAATCGTTTCCGGTCCAAACCAGGCGGGGTGAGGTTAACCCATTGCGTACCATGGGTATCATATATTATGATAGACACCGTATGATGTCTGGGTACCTGGTTATCAAATATGATATTTTTTTTTTTTTTTAAAGATGAGTGTTTCACAGCCTTTTTTGTTTCGTAGCCATGAAACAGGAGCTACTGTAGACGCTTGTGGTCTGTGTTGTAGCCTGCCCATCCCGTAGTATGCCTCCCCTCTGATGGGCGAGAAGTGACACAATACTTCCCATTTAGGTGCTGGGTCAAGCACTCGCTTCCGCATGGCAAGCGAGTGCTTAACCACTGAGCTATTCGTGCGCTCAATAGACGGGGTTATCCTTATCTTAGAGGCTGGTTATCAAATGTGATAGACATTATAACAAAATTTGCATGCTTAGCGGATTCCTTATTTGGGTATCACATGTGATAGACACGGACTCCTATGTAAATAAACATTATTAATTATCACAGGAAACCTGTGGTATCATATGTCATAGACTATTGAAAACGATTGAATTGAGCCCGGTCTCCTGGGGTTATCAGGTTAAAAGGGCTCGGTACGCAATGGGTTTAATAGCGAAAGTAAAACAACTCTAAGGAATGACTACTGACTTTCCGGCCCTACCCAGGCTGGGCGAGGTTAATAGCGAAGGTAAAACAACTGTATCAAATTACTCCTGACATAGAGTTCAGCAAGATATACTTGTTCCATCATTAATAAAAACAATACCTAGGTACTTACCAAAGCAATGCTTGATTAGATCTTTTCCTGGCAAGGCATATTGAAATAAAACCCAAAAATTCAATATTATTTTAACTTAAATAAATAAATGCCAATTAAAAAAACAAATATTTTTTTTTAAATTATTTCACTATTACATACACAGTAAATTTAAAAGATTAAACTCTTTCACAAATACCAGATTTTACAAAAAGAAAATATGGGTCAGTTTTAAAAGACAAAAACTAGTTTAACTAGGTAAGTAGGTACCCTACTAAGTAAAATAGTTAGAACAATAATAATAGTGCTTACAATTCTGATCTAATTTAGCAAATAACTTGATTTTTTACGTTCTTTTTATTGATAGTTCATGGTATTTTCTATTTTTATTACTTTAGATTTTAAACAATGAATAAGACATAAAATACAATGCATTATAACATGAAATTATTTTGGTAGTAGTTATTCGGATTTATACTTTTAACAGAGACAAAGACAGACTAGCCAGCGTCGATGGCATGTTGAATACACCGGTTCCCTTCAGAACACCGAAGTTAAGCGACATCCAGCGAGGTTAAGACTTGGATGGGTGACCATTCAAATTCTAATTCTCGTGACGCTGGCTTTTCCCGGCCCCACTCAGGCTGGGTGAGGTCAATGTGAGTAGCAGGTTTGTGAGTTTCCTGCGAATGGAGGGTAAAACCCCCGTCGTGATATGACCATGGCAGTTGAAAGCGACGTTAAACCCCACTTAAAAAAAAAAAAAAAAAAAAAAAAAAAAAAAAAAGACAGACTAAGCTGTGAGAAAAACAGGAAAAGTGATTTTATTGTGTCTAATCTAATTTGTACATCTTGCAAACAGAGCAGGATTGAGCATATTAATACTGGTGACTTTTTTTCACTCTTAACTTTTCTTCTAGTAAAAAATAAAATACAATCCTTTTCTTCTTGTAAAATAAAAAAAATGTATTTTAAATGAGACTGAGGGCCACATTATAAAACAGGGTAAAATTTAAGATAAGCCAGACTGTCGCTAAAGTTTTTGTTGTTGTAACTAGCTTGGCTGAGAGCTTGTAGTATTGTTGTAACTAGCTTGGCTGAGAGCTTGTAGTACTGTTGTAACTAGCTTGACTGAGAGCTTGTAGTATTGTTGTAACTAGCTTGGCTGAGAGCTTGTAGTATTGTTGTAACTAGCTTGGCTGAGAGCTTGTAGTATTGTTGTAACTAGCTTGGCTGAGAGCTTGTAGTATTGTTGTAACTAGCTTGGCTGAGAGCTTGTAGTATTGTTGTAACTAGCTTGGCTGAGAGCTTGTAGTATTGTTGTAACTAGCTTGGCTGAGAGCTTGTAGTATTGTTGTAACTAGCTTGGCTGAGAGCTTGTAGTATTGTTGTAACTAGCTTGGCTGAGAGCTAGTACTATTGTTGTAACTAGCTTGGCTGAGAGCTTGTAGTATTGTTGTAACTAGCTTGGCTGAGAGCTTGGAGTATTATTGTAACTAGCTTGGCTGAGAGCTTGTAGTATTGTTGTAACTAGCTTGGCTGAGAGCTTGTAGTATTGTTGTAACTAGCTTGGCAGAGAGCTTGTAGTATTGTTGTAACTAGCTTGGCTGAGAGCTTGTAGTATTGTTGCAACTAGCTTGGCTGAGAGCTTGAAGTATTGTTGTAACTAGCTTGGCTGAGAGCTTGAAGTATTGTTGTAACTAGCTTGGCTGAGAGCTTGTAGTATTGTTGTAACTAGCTTGGCTGAGAGCTTGTAGTATTGTTGTAACTAGCTTGGCTGAGAGCTTGTAGTATTGTTGTAACTAGCTTGGCTGAGAGCTTGTAGTATTGTTGTAACTAGCTTGGCTGAGAGCTTGAAGTATTGTTGTAACTAGCTTGGCTAAGAGCTTGTAGTATTGTTGTAACTAGCTTGGCTGAGAGCTTGTAGTATTGTTGTAACTAGCTTGGCTGAGAGCTTGTAGTATTATGCTCATTATGTAGGTATTGGCAGTGTATTTTTTCCTATAAAATTTATATACCTACATACCTATTTTGTAAGGATTAAGTAATTTTTTATTATTATTCAACACTTTATTAGATATACTCGTACATGGACATATGTACAGGACAAGTAATTATTTTAACAATGAAAAAAATGGAAACAATAATTATATACAATAAAAATGAAGAAGAATAAAGAAATATATAGAAACATATGTCTTAACTAAAGGGCGGGGTTATTGCCTATGGCAATCTCTTCCACCCAACCCTTTAGTAATTTATTCATAATGTAGTAACTATCTGCACACAGTTGTACTGTATAAGCAGAATGAGCAGGTACCTTGGTTGCTTTTTTCATGTGAATAACTGTAGAGGATGAATGAGGAATTCTCAAACAAAATTTATATAATTTTTCTTTTATAGTTATTGTTTTACAATCAGTAGACTCTTCAATACACCACTGTAAAACTATATAAAGAGTCTAAAATATTAATTTATCAGACAACTGACTCATATAATAATTCCATTCAAATTCATATAAATACATACAATAAATATGTATACTTGTATACCCCCTACCTACACTACAGTAATACACTAATACCCTACCTACACACAGTAATTTCATTTTTTTAAATCTATTTAAATTTCCAAACATTCTATAAATAAAAAAAATACTTCTGATTTCTAATATTAGAAATTATCAGAAGTAAATATTATTGATTTACTAATTCGAAATGAGATAAAACAACTATTTAATTGTAGCCTTTTAAACACAAAATCAGTTCAGTAATATATTTTCACATGAGAATAAACATGGTCGAACCACAACAAAGGTAAACAGAGAAGATATACAGTGTTGCCACACAGAGTAGGCTAAGAGGGGGAAAATAATGCTATCAGATCAACCTAACTAAAATTCCCATTTTAGCGAGAAAACCAACACCCCCCTTCGCTAAAATGCTAGTAAAAATGAAACAAAATTTTGTGAATCATGCACAAAAGGTAAAATGACAAGATTACCATTTAGTCAAAGAAGAACTGCAACTGAAATACTGCAAATTATTCATTCCGATGTTTGTGGACCAATTTCTCCTATTTCAACACAAGGTCATAATTATTTTGTGACATTTCTAGATGATTATACTCATTTTTTAACAGTTTATCTTATCAAGTCCAAAAGTGAAGTATTAGACTGTTTCAAAGAGTATTACTTCCAGTGTAAGAGTAAATTCAATAAGTCAATTCACAAACTCAGATGTGACAATGGAGGAGAATATACTAGCAATGACTTCAAGTTATTTTGCAGAAACAATGGAGTTGTTTTGGACTATACAATTCCCTACACACCAGAACAAAATTCCAAAAGTGAACGGATGAACCGGACAGTGGTAGAAAAAGTCAGGTCAATGATAGATGAATCAGGAGTACCAAAGAATCTATGGTCAGAAGCCGTATATGCAGCAACTTACATCCTCAACAGAAGCCCAACATGTGCACTCAAGGACAAAACACCAGCAGAAGCTTGGTACAATGAAAAACCCAATGTGAAAAATCTCAAAAGATTTGGTTGTGCAATCTATTATCATGTACCAAAAGAACTTAGACATAAGTTAGATGACAAATGTAAAAAAGGTATTTTTGTAGGCTATGCTCCAAATGGTTATAGAATATTTGACCTAGAAACCAAGAAGATCAGAGTTAGTCGTGATGTCAAATGTGATGAAGGGGTTTTTCCTTTTAAAATTGTTCAATCTGTGATTCAAGTGAATGAAAAAAATAATAACTTTCATGAAAATGTCAAAGTAACAGATTGCAGTATTAGTGATGTCAATAATGAAGCACAAGTTCCTGTACAAGAACCAGAAGATCATCCAGCTGTTGGTGTTCATTCAGATTTTGATGAAGTGACTGAGAGTGAAGGTGTTCGCAGATCAACCAGAGCTACACGTTTACCTCAAAAGTTAAATGATTATCAGTGTGACATTTACTTAGCATATGAAGCAACTACATTCCTGGATGATGTCCCACTGTGTTACGAGGATGCGATCAAGGGTGAGAATAAACAGTTATGGCAAGAAGCCATGAATAGAGAATTAGATTCAATCAAGGAGAATGAAACTTGGTCTATTGTTTCAAAACCAAAAGATCAACAAATATTAGATTCCAAATGGGTTTATAATCTTAAAGATCATGAACCGTTGTTGATTGATAAATATAAGGCAAGGTTAGTTGTTAGGGGTTTTGCTCAAAGTACTGATACTTTTTCCTATGAAGAAATATACTCTCCCGTTGCTAAGATGAGTACTATAAGAACTTTATTATGTGTAGGAAATGAAATGAATTTAGTCTTCAATCAGCTAGATGTAAAAACAGCTTTCTTGAATGGTGTTTTAAATGAAGATATCTATATGTATGCACCTAAAGGATTAAATATTGGTCAAAACAAAGTTTTAAAATTAAACAAAGCTTTATACGGGTTAAAGCAAGCCGCTAAATGTTGGTTTGAGAGATTTAGTTCAGAAATGACTAAACTTGGCTTTGTTAGATCAGATCATGATCACTGTCTCTATGTAAAAAATTCTAATGATGAGTTGACCTACTTATTATTATATGTTGATGATATTCTGTTATGTTCAAAAACACAGCAAATTTTAAATGATGTAAAATCTAAACTTATGTCTATTTTTAAGTTAAAAGATAAAGGTATTCCAAAAATGTTTCTTGGGTTAGAAATTGAATATGATCAATGCAGAGGCAAAATGATTATTACTCAAAGTAAATACATTGAGAAATTATTGCAGAAATTTGGTATGTCTGATTGCAATACAAGTAAAATTCCTTTAGATCCTAACTTGAAATTGAATTATAACCAAGGTAATGAACATTGTAATAAGCCTTATCGTGAATTAATAGGAACTCTTATGTTTCTAATGCTAGGTACTAGACCTGATTTATGTTATTGTGTAAACTTTTTCAGTAGATATCAGAACAACTATACAGATGAAACATGGATGTATTTGAAAAGGGTACTTAAATATTTAAAAGACACAAAAGATTTTGGTTTAATTTATATTAGAAAAGGTGCAGAACCTATTTTTGATTGTTACGTAGATTCTGACTGGGCTAATGATTGTATTGACAGGAAGTCTGTTTCTGGTTATTTATTTAAGTTCAATAATAATGTTATATGTTGGAGAACAAAGAAGCAAGGCTGTGTAGCACTATCTACTACTGAATCAGAACTAGTTGCTCTCTGTTCAGCTGTGGTTGAAGGAATTTGGTTGAATAAAATCTTGGTTGATATGAACATCCATGTGAATAAAATTACCTATTTTGAGGACAATCAGGGGTGTATCAATATTATTAAAAATCCATCCAATAATTGTAGAGTTAAACACATAGATATTAAGTACGAATTTGTATCTGAAAAATATGCTTCTAACAAAATTGATGTTAAGTATATTCCCACAAAATCTCAGATTGCTGATATCTTAACAAAACCATTATGCAAAGATAATTTTCTAAAACTTAGATCTATGCTAAATGTTCTTCATGTCAAAAAATGATTGTTTATACTATAGCTATAGATGTTACATATATACTAATCTAAGAAAGGAAATATTTGTTTTTTTTTTGTATAAGTTTTTTTTTTTATACAGGGTGATGTTATATTTTGTATACAGGGTTTTGTATTATTTAATATATTTTTTTTTGTGTCATTTTGTTCATTTTTACTAGCATTTTAGCGAAGGGGGGTGTTGGTTTTCTCGCTAAAATGGGAATTTTAGTTAGGTTGATCTGATAGCATTATTTTCCCCCTCTTAGCCTACTCTGTGTGGCAACACTGTATATCTTCTCTGTTTACCTTTGTTGTGGTTCGACTATGTTTAAAAATGTATTCAACAAAATTTTGTTTCATCAACCTCAATTTTTGCTATCCCATTGACAATTGATTGATTTACTAATTGTTTCAGTCCTCCGTAACTGATGTGTCCAAATCTTGAATGCCATACTTCTTGATCACTACAGCTCAGCATACTTTCCACATGTTTTAGATAAAAACTTATTTCATACAAATTGTTTCTCTTTCCAGCACCAATGATCTTTGAGTCTTTGATTATTTGCGCCTCACTGTTACTGAATAAAACTGACATCCCTGCCACTTCAATACGCTTCACTGATAACAGATTTCTTCTTCCGTCAGGAACATACAGGACATTATTTAGAATGCATTTGGTCTGAATTCCATTATACACTAGATTTGCACAAATTGTGCCAATTCCAACTGCATTCATTGATTGCTTGTCTTTTGCGACAACTATGTCTATGTTGTTTTTCAAAGGTACATATTTATCAAAAACATCCTTTGAATTTACCATATGATCAGTACATCCACTGTCAATGTAAAATTTCACTTCATTGATTGTATTCTTATTATTAAACAATTGTCCATCATTTTCTTCACAATTCATCTGCATGAAACACACACTTTGATCTTGACTGTCATCAAAATTTGGTTTTTCAGAATGAAAATTGTAGTTTCCTTTAAAGTTTTTGTTACCACTTGAATTGGCATGTACATTGCTAGCTTTTCCATTATTGTGCCACTGACTATTTGAATTCTGATGATTTTTGTTATCATTCTTGTTTAAATGTTGATTTTTTGTGAAAATTTCTATTTCTATTGAAATTATTTCCTTGTTTGTTGAAATGCCAGCAATCACGTTTCATGTGACCATTTTTGCCACAGAAATGACATACTATATTTCTGGATGCATTGAATGATACAGGTTTCACACTATTTTCACTTTTTACTACTGTAGAATTCTTCTCATCTTCATTTCTAAGTCTTCTTTTAATAAATTCAAAAGTAACTTCAGATGGGTCCATGCTCTCAATGATACTCACAACTGTTTCATATTTCTTGCTAACTCCCATCAAGAAATTGCATACCAGCTCTTCATCTTTAATCTCTGTATCAGGATCAACACTTCTCAATTCTGTAATCACTGCATCAAAGCGCTGAATGTATTGTTGGATGGATTCATTTTCGATCATTTTCATGCCAAGTAATTTCCTCTTTATCATTAATTTACCACATAGTCCTTTCTTCTCATGTGTGTTCTCTAAGGCTCTCCACATCTCATGAGCTGTCTCCTTTTCTCTGATGATACCAAGATGTGAGTCTGCAATGCACTGTACTATCAGATTTTTGGCCTTAGCATCCTTTTTGAGAACTTTTTCATCCTTTTTATTAAGTAACTTCTGACATGCCTCACTCTTAATGCAGTCTAACACATCATATTCTGCAAGCAGATTTTGGACTCTGTATTTCCAGTTGTGGAAGTTGTCTCCTTGAAACTGTTCAATCTGTCTGGAGTTCATCATCCTGATTAGTAATATTAGTACTTACTTTCAACAAAATAACCTGCAACAACCAGGTTTTCCTCCAGCAACGACCGGAACAGAATTATCTTGATTTATCTCGGGAATCTTTCACCCACTCACCCAGGGCAAGACTGGGCCCATAACCTATTGATTTACTAATTCGAAATGAGATAAAACAACTATTTAATTGTAGCCTTTTAAACACAAAATCAGTTCAGTAATATATTTACACATGAGAATAAACATGGTCGAACCACAACAAAGGTAAACAGAGAAGATATACAGTGTTGCCACACAGAGTAGGCTAAGAGGGGGAAAATAATGCTATCAGATCAACCTAACTAAAATTCCCATTTTAGCGAGAAAACCAACATTTTGTAGAATACATTATTATTATTAATGATAAAAATACATTGTAATGGAAGGTAGCCACTTTAGAATGTTAATGGTGGTAGAAAGCATTTTCTACCACCTAACCCTCAGAGTCTTATTAGTATAATTAAGGTCACAAAATCAAATATCTGAGGAAAATGATCCAAGCATTGGGTGGGATCCGATCTATGGATCCATGTGCTACATTGTTTACATAACAAGCTGAGTGTCATCATAATCACATTGGCTACCAATGCTTGGTCTATATTATTGTACAGCTGTAATAAATATTATACTTATATGACCATCAATATTGTCAATTTCTCTTACTTGAAACCAAATACCAACCTGTTGCTTGAGCTATGCTAACTGGGTATTGAGTGTACATAATCTTATTACATGGATAAGATTTACTTGCACTATGCTGAATTTTCTTTACCTTTATCTTATGTTAAAAGCTTTGGATAGCTTATGTTGCAGAGATACTTCAACAAGAGAAATTGTGGCTGTAAAACTGATTCAGTAGTTGTTGTTGTAGTAGCAGCAAAAACCAAGGGGATGTGATGGTCTCTAACCAGGTTAATATGTAATAGCTCAGATAAAAATATGGTTCCTTTGTAATCAATTTAAACATTCTTGGAGCATCATTTATATAAAATATATGTGCTATTTGCAGGACCAACCATTGTGAGAACTTTTGGCTTTTTTCTGCATACACCTGTGGAAATCCTTTGAATCCATCAGTGTGCTAGGCTGATTAGGGTTTGTTCCAGCTAGGTACCTGGTTTTACTCACCACCTTATCAAGAAGTAATAATTCTGTTCACAACTAGTAATCCTCCAATTAGGTAGTAAACTGTGGTTTGAGCAAACAAAACTATTAGGATTCAATATTTTTTTGGTTATATCTGAACAGCAAAAGTTTGTCTCAAGATGTATTGATAGTACGACTTACTTACTTAAAAATCAATGCACTGACTTTATTGAATATTAATGCAGAAAGTAAAAAAGATAGGAACTTTTATTTTGTACTTTAACTACTATAGATAAGGCCTTACTTAGTTAAACGTAAAACCTGATGGGTACCTATGTACAATGTACAATAATAATTACCTTATGTCATTAATAAAGAGAGGTGCTTCATTAAACTCTTAGTTTAGTTTAGTGTGACTTCTTGTGTTCTGTAAATGAAGCACCACATACTTATAAATTTAATGGCTCAAAAAACATTCAACTTTACTAGAGAAATATATATACCTACATATTTTTAAGAAAGTTTTACCATTTAGGGGATTGGGGCTGTGACCCTGCTTAGGGAAATTCAAGAAAAAGAAAAACAATACTTCCGATACCTCTACCTAATACTAGATGATATTTATTCTTGAAAGTACCTAATATTAAAGTTAACTCATTGAAATTATTATGTGGGTTTGATGCCTCTTGGCCTCATGCAACAAGGTCATCTTGAGATAGGGCTCCTCATTCCAGTAAGCTTTCTCATTCTCCCCAGATCTTACTTTCAAATTTAATGTGTCCACACTGAACACTCTCTTTTGAAAAGCTTTCCAACTCACCAACAATCTTGTCAACGCTCTCCTCCAAATGGTCAGGATCGAATTCATCAATCAGAAGATCTCTGTCATCATGCACCAGAGGCTTCAGTTGCTCCTCGTACCTTATCACCTTGTCAATAATGTCTACTACCGCTAAACCGTCCAGCTTTTGAATTTGAAAAGCCACCAAACACAAATGTAAACAAACGGGAAACAGCTGACGAGGGAGCATTTTAATTTTCTTTTGATAAGAACTGATAAGAAAGTTTAGAAGCGCGAAAAGTTAAAACAATAAATTTAAACTGACATTTTCATGTAAAAACACTGCAAAAGAGAAAACATACACAATAATTTTATATGTACGAAAGTAAAAAGTTCGGTTAGAAAACCATAAAAAACACTGCCAATTATGGACACAAAACTTCCTCGTGATTGTTTCACATTGTGTACACGTGCGAATTTTGAGTTTTTATACTAAATAACTTGTATCTCCGAAACGGCTGAACCGATTTTCTTCACATTTGTTTTATATGGTAGAAAACCGTTTTTTCTACATTCTAGATTCTACAAAAAATTCTGTATCGGCAAGTCGTGGTTCTTATTTTTTGACTTTATTGTCCAAAATTTCGGATTTTCTTAAATATCAGAGTCAAATTATAATTAATTTAAAAATAAATATAAAAAACCTATGTAAAATAATAATATGCATAACCATACAAAATTTCATCAAAATCGGGTGTACCGTTCACGAGATATAAGCGTTTAAGTAAAAAGTTAGTGGTCAGGCGCATGGTCTCTTTCACCCAGAACCGCTGATATGAATTCGATGAATTTAAAATGGGACCATCTATAGAATGTCTCCTAAATGTGTACAAAATTTCATCAAAATCGGTCGAGTAGTTTCCGAGATTTGCGCGTTACAAGGAATCGTTTTAACAGACAGACCGACAGACGGACACAAAACCAAAAAAAAATTGAAATCGGAGCAAAAAAATATTTTTTTTTACAAAAACGAACACAATACTTCCGATTTCTAATATTAGAAATTTCTCGGAAGTAATATTATGATACTTCCGATAATGACGATGTGAAACGTTCACAAGTACCTTTTGTGTCCATAATAAGCAGCGTATTTTTCCTATTTTTTTATAAATATACCTATATATAATTATAAAATATTGAATTAGTCGCTTTGGTATTATTACTATTATTTTTAAAAAAATACCGATAGAAAACACGCGAAATTTATTCACAACGTCCCCACACGCAAATGGCAGAACTAAAATGCTCAATTACCTACTGAAACGGAATAAACCTGAAATATTTCAGTCCGAAAGATCTTTTGTTGGAAAACTGAGACGACCTCACCTCAACGTTCTCATCTAGCAACTAGAGTTCACCAGTCCACCTCACAACACAACCAGCAAATATTGAAACTGAAAGTTGAAATTTTTCTCTTGCACTGCGAAGATTGTATCTTGAATCTTGTGTGCTGAACCTATTTCTATCACCACAGTCACCAATCACCTCACTGAACTGAACTGAACAACTTGCGAGACTTACAACGTAATGACGAGTACTGAAACAAATACCAGAATGGAATGTTGAATGAAAGAAAGGTAGAGAGAGATCAGAGAGAAGAAGTCTGTAGTAATAACTGAGTATAACCCTATGATGAATAACTTCATGAAGAAATTACTTGGGAATACCTGGATGTCTGCATGATAAAGAAGCACTGGTTAAACGTTTACTGAATGAAAAATAGTGATAGATAAACTATGATGAAAGAAAAATGGACGCGGAATGATAAAATTGATCATTCCATACCACGCAATGCATTGCATGCAACATTATAAATATATTTATTTTATCAACAGGAGTATAGGCAGTGTTGTAACGGGTACATTTTTTTTGGTACCCGGTACGGGTATGGGTATTCAGGGGCAATTTGTACCCGGTACGGGTAAGAGGTACTTTTTAAAAACAGTACCCGGTACGGGTACCGGGTAATGAAAAAATGTACCGGGTATTTTACGGGTACTTTTCGGGTACATACCTACTTATAAAATTTCTCTTTGTTTGGTTTGGTAAGCCTCGGTAAGTTTGGTAAGCCCAACAGCTAAAAGCGATTTGAAGTAGGTACCTACACCATTTGTCAGTAAAGGTTGGGTGGAAGAGATTGCCATAGGCAATAACCCCGCCCTTTAGTTAGGACATATGTATATATTTTGTTTTTTTTTCTCTTGTTTATAATATTAATATTGTCAATTTTTATATTCACCTAATTTTTACCATTATTTGTCTGTATATGGAATCAAAAGAAAGGGCCAAGACTCAAGACGGATCAGAATCATTAAATTATGAAATAACAATTAAATTAAAATTACATTATTTATTTATAGTATTAAAAATTAAAATGTTCATGACCAACATGACTTACTAGAATTGAAAATTTGCCTCGCCAATCGCTCGCATGGAGGTAGGAAGTAGTGGATATGATGTCATTTGTTTAAAAAAAGTGAAACTTTTTTTTTTGAAAAACGTTCCAAAATGAAAAACAAGGTTTCAATTTTTTAGAACAAATTCTTGCTACTTAAGAACAAAAAAGTACCCGTAAAGTACCCGCTTTTCGGGTACCGGGTACAGAAAAATAGTACCCGGTACGGGTATTGGGTACCAATTCACAATCTGTACCCGGTACGGGTATCGGGTACTCAAAACTGTACCCGGGTACATTACAACACTGAGTATAGGTACCTACTTAATGAGAACCTACCTATACTTATATACTTTATTATCACCACATATGAGTGTATAACAGCATGAGCACGAACATAAGAAATTTATTATCAACAAGCGGAATACAGCCGCTTTGCAGAGCCATCACAACACACACACCACCACAGAACAAAACACAATAAAAACACTTGGATCCGAACGGTCGAAAACAATAGAAGGGTTCAACTCTTTAAAAGCGGTGGTCAGGTAAACAATGTATGTAGTTCTGGTATCTGTGAGTTCGACTCCATAACCAGACTTGAAAATTTTCTCATTCAGGTATTTGATAATTAAATCAACAGTATGAGAGCCAGCGCCGATGACGCGTTGAATGCACCGATTCTCGTAGGATCACCGAAGTTAAGCAACGTCCAGCCAGATGAAGATTTCATTATGCTGGCATTCCGGCCCAACCCAGGCTGGGTGAGGTTAATGTGGGTAGCAGGTTTGTGAGCTTCCTGCGAACGGAGGGTAACACCCCCGTCGCGTGACCTTGCAGTTAAAAGCGACATTAAACCCCAAAAAAATAGTATGATAGAGGCACCCTGCCAGCATCGCACGTTGAATACACTACTTCTCGCGTTGTGTCACCAACGCCCAGCGAGGCTAGGACATCGTGATGCTAGCTATGCCTGGCCTCACTCAGGCTGGATGAGGATAATTTGAGTAGCTGGTTTGAGAGTTTCCAGCGAATGGAGAGTGAAACCCCTGGCGGGATATGACGATGCATTTGCAAGCGATATTGAACCCAAATAGAACGAAAAGAGGCACCCTAAACAATTATGGACATAGGACAAAACTACCAGCAGAGATGGCGCGTCGAGTTAAATACCTACACAGCCTCTTTCTATTAAAAAACATTCTGCTCTCAAAATCCACAAATCTCCCTGTTCAACCGTCAAAGGTCATGCAGTTGACAAACTCTCTGAATGCAGTTGACGCACACGTTCCAATATATGTATTATGTACTTATATTTAAAACTATTCAGTTAATCCTCTCGACTGTACGTGTACAATGTACATGGTATGGTGGGCTTAATATACTTGCAAGGAGTTACTTAAGGTACTTCAAACTATTATTGACTTTGCGAACAGACAAATAAGGTAGATATACCAATCCATTTAATTCTATTTATTTGTGTTATTATTTTAGGTACGTATACTTGACAGATCAATTTTAATGCTCTAGCTCCAATATTCCTACTCCAGACATGGACCACTTCAAACTGTTATTGTTAGGGTCTTAAAGTATTAGTTTTCTAGAGCAGACACTTAAGCACACGCTGATTATTGTCAAAAGATTCTGCAACCTCGCAATTTGTGCAATTCCAATTTATCATTGTGACGACAATTTTATAGGTCTGTAGTACGAATAGTTTTGTTTGGAAGTCAATATTACGTAGGATCATCGTAGGGGCATTCACCTTTTAAAACTTTTTTTTTAAATTGAAAGTTTTGATATATGAATAGGTAGGTATGTAATTTTTTATTCACAACTTTAGTAGGTAGCGCAGCATCATGACACTCCTAATAAGATAATTTACCCAAGTACCTACTTTATTATTTGCTTGCACTGTCGTCACTTGTTTTCATACATACAAATGGTTACTCCTTTTCCTCTTGAGATATGAGTGGACCCCGGACACCCAAAGTAGGTACAGAGTTGAAAAATCACACGCGCGTGCGCGTGCAAGCCTGGTCCCTTACTCCAGTCGTCAAATGTGAATCTGAAAGGTTTATTTTAACATCGTTTTTAATTGCATGGTCATAATAAATATAACTACCACGAATTCAAGATTCGGATTCTACTTAACATTAAATTTGGTGCAAACTCACACATCAGCTTCTGAAATTAACCTCATACAGACTGAGTAGGGTTCGAACATCACTAGAGTTCGAATTTGAATGGTCACCCATCCAGGTCCTAACCTCGCTGGGCGTTGCTTAACTTCAGTGACAGAATAATAATAATAATAAGTTATTATTATTTAGTGACAGGATGAGAACTGGTGCAGTAGCGCGCTCTAGCGGTGTTGTCAAGGTTTGAGCATATTGCATACCCAACTACCCACGCGTACAGGGCGCTGCATTGTTGTTCATGTATTGCACATTGCATATATGTACGGCGTAAACACAATCTGTGTTTAGTTAGTTTTTGTACGTCACCCCCGTGGTGATATGACCATGCAGTTGAAAGCGACGTTAAACCAAAAAAAAAACATTTGCTTGGTATACTGGAGAATTTTCTGTTGTATGGAACCCCACCACTAATATTGACGCAAAGGAGTTAGAAAGAGTGCAAGTCATCCGTTAATTATTAAAACAAACTGAATGGGTTGTATCCCATGTATGTTGAGTACCTATGATGTACATTAAAATCTTGCTATCCCATAGCTTGAAGGGAGGAGACGAGATCACCAGATCAAACTCATAAAAAACACAAGTACCGGAAAACTCTGCAGCCCTTGCATCTATCAGATAATACTCCCTTGCGAAAAACAAACAACCCCGGACTGAGAGTGTCTCAAAGCAGAGGACAGCCATTTCAAGTATACAGGGTGGTCCAGAAAGTTTGCACCAAAATGATAGGGGTAATAAAAGAGACCATTTCCAACAAAAATATTCCCGGACATTTTCCTTTATTTTTTGTCGTTTTCAAAATGGCGGCCAAAACGTGTGTTTTTCAAATATTCCGACTTTGGTTGGCTTTTGATTTTTTTATTTTTTTCTGTACCACCTAGAAAAAAACAGATTGCATTTTTGAATTGAGAATGAAATTTTAATTATAATAAGTTAAATTAACCCGTTCAATGTTTTAATGATCATGCTCATTTAGGCTGTCAACGTTCTGAACGCACATATTTGAAAAACACACGTTTTGGCCGCCATTTTGAAAACGACAAAAAATAAAGGAAAATGTACGGGAATATTTTTGTTGGAAATGGTCTCTTTTATTACCCCTATCATTTTGGTGCCAACTTTCTGGACCACCCTGTATACTCGAAAAAGACAGCTAGAATTATTTTCAAGGAATTTTTCTTAAAGAGTCCGGCTAAAACCTGGCGACATAATGCTGGGTTTTCAGCTAGTGTTGCTTAATATCGTAGGGACAACCGGTAGATACGAGTAGCAAGGAGATAGTAATAATAATACTCTTTAATGGAAGGTAACCACCAGCCGAGGTTAATGCTGAAATTGTCCACCCTCAGAGCCTTATTATGTAGTCATATTCTCAAATAAATGAGGAAAAATTCATGCATTGGCTGGGATTCAAACCCACGGAACCCTTGTAAAAGAGGTTATTTTCCTTTGTAGATATATGGCCAAAAAAATATTCTCTTTAATACAGATACAACATGTTCTCTGTATCTGTACTATAATGTTTGACTATATTAAAGATGGTGTGCTTTTGTACTGAACAATTCACCACAAAGAAAAAAAAAAAAAAAAAAAAAAATTAAATTTAAATGCCTATTTATTATAAGAGATTTTTAAAAAGAAAAACAATTTTGAGTGTCCCAGTGAGACAAAAGAAAGAGAGTTTCAAACTAGCTTTCAGAAATAGCCATTCCGTCTTCCTACAAAACAAGCCTTGTATATGTAGACTGATTTTTCCCTTCCTTTACAAGAAACCCAGAAACCAGTGACTTAATTTCACCTTCAGAGGTTCCACCAATTTTCTTTATTATTTCTTTTACTATCGTAAGGATCCCGTAGGTCCGAATTTCATGCTATTATAACAAAAAGAAATATGAACCAAGTCAATTTCATTAAAAAATTAAAATATTTATTAATTCATTTAATACTTGTACAAAGGGAGGGAAGATATAAATTACAAAAGGGCATTGTCCTGCAGTGATAAGATAGCCAGGTGGAACGCTGTGGGCTGGCAGCTACATATGTAGGGTTTTTCATCAACAGAGAGAGAGAAAAAAAAAATTATATTGTTCATCCTAAATGAGGGGTTGTCTTCTGACTAATCGAATCCAATGATTTTGAGGTGCTGATTACGAATTCGACATGACTTTTCAGCTAACTGCTACTTTTTTTCGAGTGATAGGAAAGTTGTGGTGTCGCACAAGTTTTTTTTTAGAATAAAGTAAAATAAAAAAAAATATATTTTTTGGCCACCTATTTAGAAAAAAGAACGAGCGAGTGTTCAAAACCACATCATTTGTTAGAGTACATTATTGCATGCTCGTAATGCAGCCACTCGTAGCTATTTATTCAAATAAGTTACTTAACTATCAATTTTTTTTTGGGATCTACACTGAAACCGGGACTTGAACCAGGGACAAGTCCCGATTTATCAATTTAGCGACTGAGGTAAATACCTGCTCATTTTTCCTCGTTGACTAGAACCCGTAACATCCTAGTAGAGTGGGAGGCGGTACTGACTCTTCCTTACTTATATTCATCAACCGGCCTCTGTCATCGATCAATAAGACGGCGGACTTATACTCTACAGGTCAGTTGTTCGAGTCCCAAACTAAGCAAAAATTAGTAAAGCAAGATTGATTTATTACGATTGAGATCAACATAGATAATATATGATGACTTTTACTTTTGATCACCTGTTCCCCTCAGGGCTCTCTCCTCTCCCCCCTCCTCCCCGCCCCCCTGCACATGAGTAGCATCACAGTAGGAGGCGGCATCGCTTTCTCCCAGGCGGCTCTGGAGCGCGCGCTACTCACTCGGGTGGCTCTCTTGCTCCCCCCGTCCCCGCCCGCCCTCCTGCATGCCAAGGTCATGTTCCCGGCCGGCAAGCGATGCGTGAAGAGAGAGATGAAGAGGCGGGGCCGGCCCATTAGCTCCGCCCATCCTGTGGGGGGCAGCATCATCTGGTGCAATGTCACGTTCAGGTGAGTATTAGTTGTCAGGGTGTGTCTACAGGGTCTATCTACAGATGTATGATAAAATAATAATAGACACTTATTTGTACTGCCCCGAGCAGGATTGAAGAGTGAGTGCCTTCCGGGAGTTATTTTGCTGACATCATTTATACAATATTCCGCTAACTCGAAATTTAGGAGAAAGAAGCATCATTTTGAGAAATTTCAAAAAAACTAATCACTTTTTCTTATCAATGTCTTTGTGTACCTCAAAAAAAGGATAAGAAATCTTTAGTCGTATTTTTCTTTCTAACCAAAAAAAAATTCCTGGTTAGGTTTTTTCCAAATATTTCCATTTTATTCCAAGGTCATTCGTGAAAGAAAAATGCGTTTGGTTACTTTTAAAGATAAACAATGGACTTAACCTATAAAAGAACGGGAAGCAAGAATTTTCTACTTCCACTTTGGTTAACTTTGGAAGTGGAAATTTTTCCTCTTCCAAAAGAAAAATGACTTGCTTCCAGTTTGGTTCATTTTATTCCCGTTTGGTTAACTTTGGTTAGAAAGAAAAATACGGCATTTGACAACTCTAGTAAAGGAAAATATTTCAAATCGCGAGTTACCTGTCATCAGTAAACAGAAAGTTCACAAGCATTACACACTTGAAAAACGTGTTGAAATGAAGATTGAAGAATATGATGTTAAAGGGGCTATGCGTATCATCTCTTCGACTGATACCCTTGCTGAGGTTAATGATGAGAACTATGAGAAACTCAAAGCCATGCATCCTTTACCGAGCAGACCACTTGAAATGCCCGATGGTCCAGATGATAACACACCTTACCTTCATGTTGATGAGAACAGAATTATCAAGGCCATTTCTTCTTTTCCTAATGGTAGTTCTTCAGGAATTGATGGTCTTTCCCCACAACATCTCAAGGATTTAATTTCAAAATCTGCTGGGGAAAATGGTTCAAAACTTCTTAAAGCAATAACGAAGTTGATCAATCTAATGCTAGTAGGAAAAGTTCATACTGACATCTTGAAGTATTTGTATGGAGCTAATTTATGCGCCCTTAATAAAAAAGATGGTGGTCTCCGCCCAATTGCTGTGGGTTGCACGTTTAGAAGATTAACAGCAAAAGTAGCTATTACATGTGCCCAAGAAAAATTGAAACAATATTTGCAACCATTCCAACTGGGTTTTGCGTGTAAACAAGGATGTGAGACAATTATTCATGCATCGCGAGTTTTCATTGAACAACACAAATCATCAAATGAGACAATTTTTCTCAAAATTGACTATAAAAATGCCTTTAATTCAGTAGAGAGGGACACCATCTTACGAGAAGTAAAAGAACATATTCCTGAACTTTACCCCTTCCTCTGGCAATGTTATGCAACACCTTCCCTCTTACTGTTTGGAGATAGAATGATCCAGTCCGAGGTAGGGTCTCAACAAGGTGATCCTACGGGCCCTCTAATTTTTAGCCTAGCTATTCATCCAATAGTCAAATTACTGAGATCAAAATTTAAATTGTTTTATTTAGACGATGGAACTCTAGCGGGTGACGTTGAAACTCTCCTTGAAGATGTGAAAACTCTGACTATAGAATCTATGAAGATTGGTCTACAATTGAACACATCTAAATGTGAGGTTTTCTATCCTTCAGGATCAATTGAGGAAACTAGCGAGAGAGATATAAAAAATTGTTTACCTGGTTTAAAAGTAGTCTCCCAAACGGAACTTACACTCCTAGGCGCTCCGCTTCATGAATCCGTTTTCAGCATGCCTCTACAAGAACGTCTAAAGACAATGCTTCTCATGTTTCAACGCATTAAGAATGTTTCTAGCCATGTGGGTTATTTCTTGTTGAAAAACTGTCTTGGCATTCCAAAGATGATGTACACTATGAGAACCACTCCAACATTTTTGATGCCGGATATCCTCAATGAAATGGACTCTGCAATGAAGGAATGCATTGAAGACATCTTAAACATACCACTGAATGAGACACAATGGGATCAAGCTAGTCTACCCATCAAGTTGGGAGGCATGGGGATTCGAAAGATGTCTGAGATCTCCTTACCGGCCTATCTTGCTTCATGTTCTGGGGTCAAATCAGTCATCTCCACTATTTTAAACACTACAGTTGATGATCTGAAGTTGAACTCTTGGGATGAAGCAATGGAAGCATGGTCTGGAAGTGTGGGAGAAATGCCACTAAACACTGTGTCACAAAAAGAATGGGATGAAAAGTTCCTTTCAAAAAGGCTAGAGAACGAAAATCTAGTGGATCCCATTGACAAAGCAAGAATGAAGGTTTTGCGAGAACCAGAAGCTAGCGCCTGGCTGCATGCGTACCCTTCTAAACTCGTTGGTACTTTCATGGACAACAACACCATTCGCGTATGTATGGGATTACGACTAGGATGCGATATTTGCCGTCCATATCAGTGTGCTTGTGGAGTAACTGTTGACTCAAAAGGACTACATGCATTGAGTTGTAAAAAGAGCGCTGGTCGCTATTTCCGACACGCTGCGGCCAATCAAAGTATAAAAAGGATATTGGCAACCATAGAGATACCTTCCATCCTAGAACCCAGCGGTCTCATCAGAGAAGACGGCAAGAGACCTGATGGAATGTCTGTTGTCCCATGGTCTAGAGGTCAATGTCTCGTATGGGACTACACATGCGCTGACACATTTGCAGCATCCTATATCCGACAAACCTCTGAAAACGCAGGTGCTGCAGCAGAACTTGGGGCTAGAAAAAAACACAACAAATACATGACAGTAAAATCAAATGGGTATTACTTTGTTGCGCTCAGCACAGAGACAGGAGGAGCCTGGTGCAAGGAAATGAAAATGTTCATGCAAGAAGTAGGGAAGAAAGCCATGATGAAAACAGGTGACACCCGAACACCAAACTATATAAAACAAGTTTTCTCCCTAGATATACAGAGGGGTAATGCGGCCAGCATCCTTGGTTCATTACCAGATGCTGGTCAGATGAAAGAAATTTTTTATTTATAAAAATTGTTACTATCTTGTTGATTGAAATGAAATAGGACCAAAGAATTCTTTCGAGTTAACGGGATTCTCGACCTACCGGTATTTCGAGTTAGCGACATTCTACTGTATACGGTCAAATTCTAAATTTTAAAATTTTATTTCCCATTTCCCCATTATATTGAACAAGTTCATTTTAAATTTGGTCTCCTTCCAAGTGCGACCAAATAGTTAGCTAATATAGAGTTTATCTGGAGATCGGTGGTTCAAGTCCCAAGTATGGCAAATAGTGAATGAAGTCATTTTGAGTATCATGTGTGATATCACAACTAGCAGAGAAAATAATGATGACTAGCGGGCTGTCGCCCGCTTTGCGGGCCGAGGCATGGCCGTGAAAGCAAAAAATCCTTTTTCGCCAATAGGAGGTGTTGTAGTGGGAATTTCGAAAAAATCCGGTCTTATTGCACATCTAGACTATAAGACAAAGCTACCTACCAAATTTCAGCTTCCTAGGACTTACGGTTTGGGCTGTAGAGCGATGATCAGTCAGTGGTCAATGACTTTGATATTTATATATTAAGATTTTCTTACATTTATTATTTTCACTTCAGACCGCTCGAGATCGCCATCGAAGGCATCAAGCAAGGCGTCTCCGTAAGCACCACAACCAGAACAACACCCGCTCCACCCTCCTCGTCTCCTCCTACAAGCTCCTCCTCCAACTCATCCACCTCACCCGCAGCCCCGCCTCCTCCACCAGCCCTACTGGGAGGTGAAGCGCCAGGCGGAGGAGTACCGCGCCAGACTCGACAAGGTCAAGGAGGCGCTGGGACAGTGGATGGAGGCGCCGCAGGAGTACAGACAGTTCTGTGTGAGGCGCATGGATGAGGCGCTCTGATCATAATAATAATGGCAAGTAATGTCAAGGAGGCGCTGGGACAGTGGATGGAGGCGCCGCAGGAGTACAGACAGTTCTGTGTGAGGCACCTCTATAGATAGTTCTGACTTTGCACTTGGACCATCGACCTCCAGGTTACAAGTCCACCGCCTTTTCGATCAAGCTACTGAGGTCGATGACTACGAAAACTGACCTCCACCACGAGTAATTCTTAGTAATATTAACAGAAATGGTCAAGAGCAACATAAAAAAAAGCACTGCCAATTATTGACACAATACTTCCTCGTGATTGTTTCACATTGTATACACGTACACGTGCTAATTTTGAGATTTTATACTAATTCACTTGTATCTCCAAAACAGCTTAACCGATTTTCTTCAAATTTATTTTATATGGTAGAATATTATTTTTCCTACATTCTAAATTCTACAAAAAATTCTGTATAGGCATGTCGTAAACGTTATTTTTTGACTTTTTTGTCCAAAATTTCGGATTTTCTTAATTATCATAGTTAAATTATAATGAATTAAAAAATAAATATAAATAACCTATGTAAAACAATAATATGCATATACAATATATACATACAAAATTTCATCAAAATCGGGTGTACCGTTCAAGAGATATAAGCGTTTAAGTAAAAAGTTAGTGGTCAGGGGCATGGTTTCTTTCACCCAGAACCGCTAGTACGAATTTGATGAATTTAAAATGGGACCATCTACAGAAAGTCTCCTATGTGTGTGCAAAATCTCATCGAAATCCGTTGAGTAGTTTCCGAGATTTGCGCGTTACAAGGAATATTTTTAACAGACCGACAGACGGACACAAAACCAAAGTTGCTCAGGAGGTTATGAAACGTCCAGAAATATGAAAAAAATTAAATCGGAGCAAAAATATATTTTTTTTTACAAAAATGAACACAATACTTCCAATTTCTAATATTAGAAATTTCTCGGAACTAATAAGAAGAAGAATACCAGGCTGGCCAGCGTCGATAGCGCGTTGA